>PVJL010015900.1:0-22673 GCA_004026885.1 Lyroderma lyra
TTCAAATTAAGTGCTAGAACTCAGAGTAACAAAGGGAAAATTTCATGTAGACACAAATTAAAAGTTCCTCAGGGAAATGTTCACTGAGCATCAGCCGTCCACGCGGCCCCACAGCTCCTGTGGGTGTTTGCGGGTTACAGAGCACTTGCTCCTGGACTGCCTCCATTTGGGAAGTCACCACCCCCAGTGACAGGAGAAGGTTCCAGAAGGTGGAACACAGGTAGTAAGAGGCGTCAGGACTCAGACGTGCAGCGTGATCCACGCGGAGAGACTTCCGAGACAGCACAGCCCGCAGCCCCCGGCTTCACGTGCGCGCCCCGTGGCTCCTCCGTCACGTTACCGGTGTCGCGTGCCCGTCCCCAGGAACGCTGTCCCGCTGCAGGCGCCACCCCTGAGGAGGCTGGGTGAGGCCTGACGGAGCACGCCCCGGGGAGGACGCATCTGCTCCCTTCACTCAAAGGCCCCCCGATCACCCGTCCGCGCTTCTGGATGCGGGGGTCCTCTCGGTTTGGCTGGTCCTCTGCCCCCTCACATGCGCTGTGTCCACAAGCTCGTCCGAGACCCCTCTCCCCCCGGGGTGGTCCGCCCGGCTGGGCCCGGCTGGGAAGGCAGCGGCTTGGGGGGCCCGCGTGGGGGCTCGGCCAGCCTCTCCGAGCCGCGGGCCTGGGGGTCAGAGACGCGGCGCGGGGAGGGTTCACGTGCAGGCGGAGTGTGCGAGGGCAGGACACCGGGCAGTTAGTGCTCAGGCGAGACGCCGCGGCCTTTTAACTTCCCGAGTCAGCTGCTGCGGATCTCAGGTAACAGGCTAAACCCCGAAACTGGGATTCCCTGCGGCAAACGCGGAGGACTTACAGGTGCGGCCCCTGAGGGAGAGGACACCTGCCGGGCGGACCCGCGGTTCTCTGGGCTCACATCCGACGGCAGAGCGCAGCCTCCGGTTCTACACAGCAGCCGCTCGCAAACGGGCCTCAGCGGGGACGGCGGCCCGAGGCCTTGCTGTGCTCCTGCCGGCAGAACCAGCCCTTATAAAGGACTTCCTGGAATCGTAGTTCAGCCAATAGGACTGACGCTTTCCTTGTCCAATGGGAGCTGTGCAGCTACAGCCCATCAGCATCTTCCCCGGCCAATCAGAGCGGCTCCATTTTAACCAATCAGGACAGTGTCTTTTGGAGCAACCAAATGTTGAGGATTTGGACTCCTCGTTTCCATGAGGATAAACCAATGAGGGGCTAGGGGCGGGGTCTCCCGTCTATGTAAGTTAACCACCCTGCTGGGGGGCACTTTCCCTTTCTGCAGAGGACTGAAGACTGCGGTTCCCGGTTCCCGGATGGAGTGGAGTGGAGCTGTCCAGCGGGACAGGGGCCTGGCCCCAAGGCCACCTCACAGCCGCGCTGTCCCACAGCTGAGCTATTTGCACTGAAGGAAGCCTCCTTCTTCACCGCGCCCCACATTGGGGATTCCTGTTGGCATTGAATGGGTGCCAATAACCACCACGTGACAGAGGTCCCATAGAAAGGGTGACTGGGAGTCTTATAGAAATACGGGATCCGACAAGTTCTCAAACGCGTCCTGGAAAAAGTGCTACACACCTCACTGCTGAGTATCACTATGGTCACCTTCAAAGCACTGCCCTTGGGAAGCTGTGCACCAATGCCAGCGCCTAGTCCACCCTGCAAAGCAATTTTGGAACTCTGTCCAGAATGGCCATCAGAGCTGTCATCATATGACCTTTGATGTCCTGAATGTCATCAAAATGTCTTCTTTTCAATATTTTTCTTTATCTTTGGGTAAAGAAGAGAGTCTCTGGGGGCCACATCAGGTGAGTAGGGGGTGTTCCAATACAGTTATGTGTGTCCTGGCTACAAACCCCCTCACAGACATGCCCTGTGAGCTGGTGCATCGTCGTGATGCAAGAGCCATGAGTCGTTGGTGAAAAGTTCAGGTCGTTTTCGTCTAACTTTTCCACGCAGCCTTTTCAGCACTTCCAAATAGTGAACTTGGCTGACTGACCAGTTGGTACAAATTCAGAATGAACACTCCCTCTGATAACAGAAAACGTTGGCAACATCGTTTTGACTCTTGATTTGGACTGACGGAACTTTTTGATCCTGGAGAACTGGCTGACGTCCTTTGTTAACTTTGACACTTTGTTTCAGGGTCGTACTGGTACCCCCATGTGTCATCACCAGTGAGAACATGGCCCAGAACATGGTCTCGCCTCTCCCAAAGGTCTTGGCGAACTTCCACTCTCCTTTGCTTTTGTTCATGGGTGAGCTCCTCCGGGACCATGTCTGCACACACCTTCCTCCTGCCAAGGTTTTCAGTGAAGATTTTCCTGTTTCTCTATTAGGTTGACTTGGTCTGCTGTGCTCCTCTCAGTCAGCCAAAGATTTTGACCCACAATTCCACGCATTTTTGCAATGTTTTCATCAGTTTTGCTCGTTACTGGGCACCCTGATCTCTTCATCAGTGACACTTTCTCTCCCCTCAGAGAAGTGTTTAATCCATGTGTAACTGTCGTTTTCTTCATGGCGTCATCCCCATAAACTTGGACTCACATGTCCCTGATTTCACTTCCACTCCTGCCAAGTTTAACAAGAAATTTAAGGTTTGTTTATTGCTTTAATTCAAGCTCTGACATTCTCACAACGGCACACAAAAGCACGCAACAACAATGATGAATGCCACTCAGCAAGACACCGGCACACGTCGGCACGAACCCAGCTGTGAGACACAGGTGCGCCGAGGTTAGGACACCCGAGTTGCTAGTACAGCGCTGCCAACGTAAGTGCATGGTGGGAAGTTCGTGAACTTAATGGTCAGACCTCGTACAGAGACGCTCTTCCTGACTTTGAGTCGCACAGCCCGACTGTCAAAGGAAGTCCAAGTGCAGCCTGACGGGGGCAGGGAGGCTGTGTGCTTCTCCTCGCCGCCGCACCTCACGCTGCCTGCCCGGAGCGACACTGCTCGTGTCACTCAGTCGTGACCTTGTGCTGGGCAGCAACTCCAATGCCAGTGTCCTAAAGTGAGCTTTGCTTTTCCAGGGATTCCTGAACAGTATTTCTGGCCATAGACCGAGGTCCCCCACCGCGCCCGTGGCTGTTACTCTGATGACTGAAACTGTGCTATGTCTGCAAACGGGCCCGGTGTGACTCCTCACACCGACAGAGACCGGTCTCGGACCGAGAACAAAATTCACGCTCTGTGTGTTCGGAAGGTGAGGCCGCCATTCTCCTTAGACCTTTCCAGAAATGGCAGGAAGTGCAGATTTGCCATTCTCCCATGTGGGGAAGTCCTGTGAGTGGTTTGCAGTCAAGGAACAGCCAGCTTGGGCCGGTGGCAGACGCAGGAGCACACCTTTCCGGCCTGCACCGTCAGAAAAGACGACTCGGCGCTTGTGAGAGAGCTCAGGGAGTTTACCGCAAACCCATGAACACTGTAAGGGGGGCTGACGGCATCCCGATCCGGGGGCCTTCCATCCCGGCTGCACTCACTGGGGAGAGGCGTCGATCCCGAAGGCTCTCCAATCAGCTCCGCACGTCAGAGAACTGTTCTCAGGCCAGCGTCGGGGGGCCCGCACGGACCGCGGTGCAGGCTTTGTGCGCGGAGGTCAGGCCTTCCTGAGCCGTCCTTGCAGAAGTGACTTCTTGGGGCTTGAGGCTGTCCCTGTGGCTCGTGGGTACGGGATGGAGTGTGGGTCTCAGCGTTAACCAGGTCACTGCTGCCCAGACCCAGTGTCATGCGGCTGGTGACCCTTTAGTAACAGAAGATGATCCTTTTTAGTATTGGGAAATTGAATGGTTTTTGAACCGTCTATTTAAATTTTTTCTTTCTTTCTGCTTCCTTCCTCCCTCCCCACCATCTATCTATCTATCTATCTATCTATCTGTTTTCTTCTTTCTTTCTGATGGTGTGAGATGTGGCTTTGCAGTTCCATTTGGAAAATCAGGTCCCCACAGTCAAATGCTTGGTTGATACAGAGAGCAACAAACAAGTCGGTCACATTGGTGGTTCGGTGACTTGACTGGCCCTCAGAGACACGGCGAGATCGTTGCTAAAAATCTAATGTCCGCAGAAATCTCAAGGGCATCATTTGTCCGCGGCCGGAAGAGTGACCTGAGTTCCAGGGGACAGTTTCTATGCTGTGCGCTCCGTCCTCCACACCGTCAGGACTGTCCCTCAGATGCCCAGCCTGCTTGGTGTCAGGCGTCAAGAAGCTGTGACGTGCTCCAAGGGGAGTGTGTGCGCGGAGGGCATCTGGGAGCCACATGGAGGGTCCTCGACGTCAGGTTGGGCCACCCTGACGATTCAAGATGATCTTCCCACTTTAAGGTCATCTGCTTAGCGTGCCGACTCCATCTGCAGCCTTAACACCCCTTGTCCTGTGGCGTTATTTATTCACAGGTTCAGGGGTTAGGGTGCGGACACTTTGGGGCCCACGCTCGCTGGGCAACTCCACTCGAGTCAGGCTGCGTGCGGCGTGAGAGGCCCGGGTCCCTCCTTCCTCCCAGGCTCCTCCTCCTCCTGGGCGTGGTCAGCAGGGGCTGGAGCCCCAGGGCACCTACTCATCATTTATATTTTGATATTTTAGGTATTTTACTTCAGGATACTCACACTCTACACGGCACACCTTTTTCTGAATTTTGCAACTAGGAGACTGGGGCTCAAGGAGATTAAGCAACCTGCTAAACTCACCCCCTGGTACTGGCCACGGTCTGGACCTCGGCACAGGTGTGTCTGCCTCTGAACCCTGTGATTTGCACAAGGCCCATCGAGGAGGTATTTGCCCTTTGCCAGGAACCGAAACTCAGAAGCAAGAGGACTGACTGACCCCTTGCTACCACGTTGGTACATGGGGGCTGGCCCTCAGGTCCGCCTGGGGTCCTGTTACTTCCTCTCTGGGTGAAAGGAACAAGGTGAGGGCCTGCCGCTCAGCTCTGTGACCCTTTTCAACCTCCTGGGGGCTGTATTTTAAATCCTCGCTGGAGACTGTTTTAAAGGCTAATAGCTAACACCACTGAGTTCCGGAAGTTTGCTAGGGGACGGTCCCTGCAGGGGAGGACACTGGGCTAAAGATGTTGAGTGACTCGCCCAGCCAGCCAGTCGCAGAGCAGAGTCCACACCCCAGAGCCAGGGTCCCCCCTGCTCGCCTGCTGAGGGACTGTCGTGACAGCACGCCAGCTGCACAGGTGTGCACTCTGAGCTGCTTACCGAGGATGCCCAGGGCACGGACGTGCCGGCTCCCCACCACGTGAACAAACACCTCTGTCCTAAAATCACGTAAGTGCCAGCAGCCACTGTAGCTCGTTCTAGAAGAGGGACTCGTGAACATGTTGGTGGCAATCTATGTGCATGGTAGGTCAATGTCATAGACCCTTGGTGGGGTTGAGACCATGCAAATTAAAATGGCCACATTACCTCAAATGTCCTTTCTGCCACAGTCTCAGTGTTTTCTTCCCACAGTCCTCCTGGGCACGCTGGCGAGGGCGCTTGGGCTCCGTGTCCATTCCGTGCTTCGTGCCTCCTCGTACGGTGTCCTTGACAAGCCATGGCGGTGGTTCCGAGAGCGTTGGGCGTGAGGAAGGACGGGGAGGTAAGGGGTCGGGGTGGAGTGAACGACGCGTGTGGTGCTGTGCGACTAAAACGCCGTTCACTGCATCTGTATCTTCCATACTAGCGTCCTCGTGTCTTCTATCGTTTCACTAAATATTGAACTGTTTTGAAGTGGAAGTAGAACTGCAAGTTAATATCAGTTTTTTAAATGGTAAATAGATTCTTCTAGTAATTTTCTTAGTGATGTCACCATGATTTTTTAGCATATATTAAGTTGGAGGTCTTGATTTCCTGTGTGCTGACTGGAGAAAAAGAGCAGAAGCCTCTGGTCAGGGTGACACACAGATGGCATCAAACTAGTCATTTATTAGGAAGAAAGTCCCCACTGAGGGCCGAAACGTTGAAGGAAAATCTGTTCACTCTCCATGGATATTGTCTATTGTGTTGAGTTGAACAAAATACAATTTGCCTTTAACTTTCAGTTAGGGTGTCAGGGTTTAATAACTACTGGCCACATCACTTGTCAGGTGGAAAGGTGTGAGTATGACATTTGGGAGAGCATGGTTTTTGAGGAAAAAGCAGCCGATTACTTGCCTTATGTGCATGTGACATGTACCTGCTCCAGGTTATCCAAATTAAGCTGTCATTTCCTCTGTGTGCAACAGGCACCTGCTGTCTTCAAGCAGGAGACACTGAGGGACACATGCTCAGTGTCACCAAGCTTGACTAAGCAGGGCAGCAAAGTTGCATGCTCACATAGGAGATGAAAGTGTGCAGGACAGAGACATCATGGGCATTAATTTCCAATGCACACATCGAGTTAATTGCAGGGCACCATGGACCCTGGACTGGGGGTGTTGGGGGTACCAGGGCACCGTGGACCCCAGACTAGGGACGGTGGGAGTGTCAGGGGGCCACCACCCCACAAGAAGCTGCCAGTGGAGAGAAGTAACTCAGGGATTTGCATAAGATGAGCACATATTTGTTAATAAAAGTTCTTAATTTTTTCTAACATGAAATAAAATCCAGATTGTGGCCTAATATTACTTTTGAAATTTGATATCACTTTGTAATCACATTTTACACCCCCACCAGCAATGTTTCTGTGATGCAGCTTCTTTGCATTTTTGCCAGCATTTGATGTTGTCATTGTTTTCTTTGTTGTTGTTGTTGTTGTGTGTGTGTGTGTGTGTTAATATGTATGTGATGATGTCACATTGTGGCTTTACTTTGCATTGCCCTAATGGCTACTGACACTGCACGTCTTTTCATGGGTTTACTGCTACCTGTATTCTCTAGTCAGAGTAATGTCTTCTCATGTCTTCTGTTCATTTTCTACTTGGGTTGTTTGAGAGCCCTTTATATATTCTAGGTACTATCATGGGTCAGATGTGTGGTTTGCAAGTATTTCCTCCCAGTCTTTGGCTTGTCTCTGCATCCCCCTTTCAAAGAGTAAAAGCTTAAATTTTGGATGATGCACACCTTATCAATTTTTCTGTTGATGGTTGGTGTTTTGATATTAGGCCAAAAAATAATTTGCTTAGCCATAAATCTAGAAGATTTTCTCCTGTGTTTTTTTTCCCAAAAGTTTTATAGTTTTACAAAGTTTTATGTGTAAGTCTGCAATCAGTTTTGAGTTAATTTTTATATAAGGTGTGAGGTTTAGATTGAGGTTCATTTGTTCTTGTCCAGTGAAATCATCTTGGCTTTGAGATTTATTTGGGGGGTAACTTTTTAATTATAAATATAATTTTTGTAATAGCTATACACTCTTTAGATGATCTCTTTCATCTTGGTTGGATTTTGGTGCATTTTGGGCTTCAAGTAAGTAGTCCATTTCTTCTTAGTTGTTGAATTTATGAGCATGAAGTTTTTGTAATATCCCCTTATCATTTCAATGGCTGCAGTATATGTGGTGATATCTGTGTTTAATTCTTGACATTGGTGACCTCTTTTCTTCCCTTTTTAACTTCTTTAATCTTTCTAGAGATTATTAATTATTGATATAATTGAAGATTCAGCTTTTTGTTCCATTGATTTTCTCTAATTAGTAATTTGAGATCTTTTTACTAATGTAAGCATTTAGTGCTATGAATATCCCTCTTGGCACTGCTTTGACTGCATCTCACACATTTTGACTTATACTCTCATTTTCATTCAGTTGTTTGGAGACCACACATTTAGAATAATAGTTTCTTTCTAGTGGATTCATCCTTTATCAAAATGTAACATACTTTTATGTTTTTAGTAATTTTTTTTTTTACTCAGAAGTGTAATTGTAATAAAGGCAGTCCTATTTTTAAAAAGTTAATATTTGTATGGAATATCTGTTTCCATTCTTTTACTCTCAAAACTATCTCTGCTGTTTTTTAAGTGAGTTTCTTGTCATGTTTTTCTCTTTTTACCCATTCTGCTAATCTCTGTCTTTTAATTGGTGCATTTAGACCATTCGCATGTATGGTAAGCATTGATATGGCTATGTTCAGACTTAAGTCTGCTATTTTATTATTCGCTTTCTGTTTGCATTCTCTTTTTCTCATCCTTCTAGTTCTCTTTCCTTGCCTTACTGCAAGTTAATGAATATGCTTTAAGATTATATCTTGAGCAATTGGTGGTATTTTGGGGCATGTTGCTTGTACAGTTTTCTCAGTGGTTGCTCTGGATATTGTAACACACACACATGAAAGTTATCACAGTTACTGGCACTGACAGTTCACTACTTTGTGCAAGGTGTAAGACCTTCTGTCCATTTAGGTTCCATCACTCTTCCCACTTCTTAAATGTAACTGCCCCAAGTATCTCCTCTATGTATATTGAAAACTATATCAATTGGTGTTAGAGTTCTGGCTTCAACCATCTATTATGATTTAAGAACTTCATGAGTCGATCATATGCTATATCAGCCCCTATTTTTACCCATTCTGATGCTTATCTTTCCATTTTGAAGCTCCATGACTCCCTCTGTGATCATTTTTTTTTTCCTATTTAAAGAATTTCCTTTAGTTGTCCTTTAAGGATGGTTTTGCTAGTGGTACTTCTTTCTTCTTCTTAAAATATCTTTATTCTCTCTCCTTCCTGAAGGGTATTTTGGAGGGACAGAGAATTCACAGTTGATGGTTTCTGTCTTTGGCACTTGAAAATGTTTCATTTCCTCTGGGCCTCTGTCATTTCGGATGAGAAATACTCTGTCATTGGAATGGGTGGCCCTCTGTAAGTGATGTGCCATTTTTCTCCCATTGCTTTCAAGATTTTTTCTTTCTCTTCAGTTTTTTCAAGTTTAATTATGGTGTATCTTTTTTTTTTTTTAATTATGGTGCATCTTGACATGGATTTCTTTGGATGTATCTCACTTTTGATTCACTCAGCTTCTTGATTATGTAGTGCTACGGTTTTTGCAAAATTTGGGAAGTTTTGGTCATTTTCTTCTTCAAATTCCTTTTTTAGTGCCATTGGCTTTCCTCTCCTCCTGGGACTTGGATGGCAGGAATGTTAGCTGTTTCCTTATTGTTCAACAGCTCACTAATGCTCTTTTTATTTATTTTTTTATTGTTATATTTATTGAGGTGACGTTGATTAGTAAAAATTACATAGGTTCCAGGTGCACAATTTTACTGTACATCTTCCATGTGTTGTATTATGTGTTCATGACCCAGAATCAGTTCTCTTTCCATCACCATGTATTTGTGTCCTTGTCCCTTCTCCCTCACTCCCTACCCCCTTACCCTCAGGTAACCACTATATTATTGACTGTGTCCATGAGTTTTGTTGCTTTCAATTTTATGTTCCATATATGAGTGGAATCATGCAATTCTTTTTTTGTGTGTGTGTGGCTTATTTTACTTAAAATGATAATCTGCCCATTTTTTAATTGAATTTTTTCTATTTTGATTGTTCATTTATTCTGTTGTTCTTTTTATTTCTTTCAACCCTTTATCTCTCTGTTGTTCAGACTGGGTAAATTGCGAAATTCTGTATGCAGGTTCATTGACTCCCAGCTCTGTTATCTCAGCTTTATCACTAAGCCCATCCAGCCATTGTTCATTTTGGTGATTGTAGTTTTTATTTCTGTAATTTTCACTTGGTCTTTTTTTAAAAAAAAATAACTATTTTTAAACTGAGATTTCTTCCACTTGTTTCAAGAGAATTTGTAATTGCTACTGAAGCACTTTTATGATGACTGCTTGAACATCCTTGTCAGATGTTCAACGCCTGATTCATCTCCACATCGCTCCACCCCACAGTCTTGTCAGTATTTTCACAGCATCAATAGGAGGCCATAGGGTTCTCAGCACAGAGGCAATACAAGGTCCTCAGTCATCAGCAACTTGTGTCAGCACAAGATGAACTCTATAACTGGTGACACGACCCTTCCCGATAGAGAAGCAGTGCAGGGTCCTAGGGACCTGGAGGGACAAATTACATGGGAGGGGGGTACACTTCAGGCCAGTGTTCCCCCATCCCAGAAATGGGGCACTTTGCAGACGACTTGAGGGAGGAGGAGGGAGAGCCTGAGCTTGGGGTGGGAAGGACAGCGACCCCTTTCATTGGCAAGATCATGCGTTTCTCACTGTCACTCAGAACAGGAACCCAAAGTCTAGATAAAATCATATAGAAAATAATGTAGGTTTTTTTTTTTTCTTTTGCACACAACAGATTTGTGACAAGGAGATATGAGTTTTACTGATGAAGTTATAATTTAATATACTAAACTATCTGCATTAATACTTGGATACCTCATTTTAGAAATACTTCCACAAAGTGCCTTTGGTGCAGGCTGGGGTGTGGGGGACCTTAACAATAGGTAAGTTAATCAGAAAATCCATTTATTTTCAAAAAGTCATTCTGCTACAAATAAATGAGGCTTGCTGAATGACTTATGGGTACAGCGCTGTATGCACACGCGCATGCATATGTGTGGACTGGTCTGTGCGGGTGAATGTGTGTTAACTGTGGTTAAGCCCTAAGGTAGGGCTGGGGGGACCACTCCCACCGTGCGCGTGCGCGTGGGCCTGGGCACCCCTGGAGGAGGCGCTTCTGAGACTTGGACGGGACGGAGAGTGTCTGACAAAGGGCACGCACGGCTGCTCCCTGAGAGATCGCACGGTGTGGTGGCGGCACAAAGAGGTTCCCGAGGCGCCAGCAGTGGTTTCTGGGCCAGCGAGGTGCTGAGGGCGCGCGGAGTCCGTGGGGACACGCGCGTTTGCGGATTCCAGGTGTGAGCACCTGGGTGCTCTTTCGTGGGCGCCTGGAGCCAGTTCCTCCGACTCCACATGAAGACAGGCTTTTTGCTTGGAAGGAAAACAACTTTACACGTTTTCTCTAAGTGCACGCATTACGAGGCAAAACCTGGAAAACCTGTGTTTATCATTATTATAGCACTGACTGGAGGTGAGGGGTGGAGCCTGGGGCCCGGGCAGTGGGCGTCGTCCCTCTACGTTTCCGTTTCTTCCAAAGAGGCGGCGGTGACCCGCGAAAGGCGTGTGTGCGGCCGCGTCGCGGGACGCGGGGAAGCGTGGGTGGGGATCCGCGCTCTCGTCCAGCCTGGTTCGTGGGGGTGGTATGACGTCCTGGGTCTCAGTTGATGACATACAGATTGCCGCGTGCTCAGTAAATTGGCGTCAAACCTCCTTGGAATGAATGTCACGCGTGTCCCTCGGACCGGGGACCGCCCAGTCGCAGCCCAGGCTCCTGGCAGCCTGCGATGGGAAGCCTCTCGTGGAGCCCGCGTGCCGGTGTCCTAACCCGGAGTGATGACTCCCGCCGCGGAGACCTCAATGGGATGACAGGCCCCGCGCAGGGCAGGGGGCGCCGTTGTCTGAGCCCGGACATTCCCCAAGTTTGTCCCACTGCGATTATGACGCTAATTACAATGATTACGAAGAAAAGAGACCCATGATGGCCACCTGTCCCCACCGCGGCCCGGGCCCAGACAGGGACGCCGCCTGCAGGCCACGTGGGGTGACCCCGCCCCGCGCCCACGCTCACGTATCTCGGGTCAGCGGGCCGCGGCTCTCCAGTCCTTACCGCGTCCCCTGCTCCGGCGCATGGGGACAGACAGATGCCATGCTGCCGCAGAGGTCGGAGGTCAGACACGTTCTGTGCCGTCCCCGGGGGGCGGGGCGCGGCGGCGGCGGCGGGGTCGCGCGTGTGTGTGGCGGCCGTGTGCGCGCACGCCTCCTGCGGCGGTTTTGTTTGCTCCTTGCAGCTGGAGCGCGCGTGACAGTTTCTCTTCTCTCCCTCCCCGTGGCGCAGGGGGAGGGGCAGAGGGCGCGGAGTTCTCTCGGGTCCTTCTCGGAAACCGCAAGGCTGACAATGTGCCTAGCAGGGCGGGCCGCCTCCCCGGTGTCCCTGCGCCCTGCCCGGGGCCCCCACCCCTGACACAGCTCCCTGCCACCTCCCGCTCCGCCCGGGAGGCCTCGGGAGACGGACGGCGGACGCGCCCGCTGCAGCGTAAATGAGCCCCATTCATTTCCTGCCGCCGGCATATGGCATGCCATTGTCCTCGGTCACCGAGGCAGAAGTGATACAATTTGTTGGCATGTCCTGCCCCAGCCCAGACGCTCCACCCCACTGAGCCCCCCAGAAAACAGCAGAAGCCGGAAAGGGCAGCCAAGAACCGCACAGCTTCATCACGGCGTCACCCACGGCTCAGGGACAGGAAAGTGCCCCCCCCCCCCCCGTGTCTGTGCGGGCGGGGGTGGGGGGTGGTGGCAGGGGCGGGGGCGGGGCCGTGGGATGGGGGCGGGGCGGCGCGGCGAGGGGGGGTGTGAGGCCTTAGGGTGGGCGGGGCGGCAGCGGCGGGGGCGGGGCGCTTGCAGCAGCTCACCTGCCCGTCTCTGCCTCTCTGTCTCGCACTAGAAAGAGCTTCCATGTCGCCGACACGTAAGGGGCGCATCCTCAGGACAGCGCTGGTGACGGTCCTCCACGTGTGCGTCTCCTCTTTCTACTTTCCCTTCTTCCCGACGCAGCAGCGGACGGACACCGAGTGGGGGGTTGAACTGCGTCCCCGGGGACAGGGAGCCCCATGCCCGCAGGACGGAGGCTGACAGCAGGCCCCGCCGTGGTGCCCTGTGACACGAGAGGACGTGCTGCCGCGTGGTGCTGGCCGAGTGCGTCTGTGAGGAGCACGGCGCCCGCGTCCCCGCCGCCCGGGCTGGGCCACCGCCGAGCAGCCCCGTGCAGGACGCGGACACGTGCTTGGCTGCCCACGGCTGAGCCTTCACATCAGTGATCACGGCGCCCGAACGTCCGAGGCCGAGGGGACCTGTGCTGCGCGACCTAACGAGTCACACGTCGTGGTGACACAGGGGACCCCGTGTGGTGCTTTCTTCCTGACGGCGGTGTCCCGTCCCGACACGGGGCTGCAATTCATAGCGGGGAGAACAGAGCCATTTCGGGGGTGCCGACCGGGTGACAGACCACCCACGCCTGTGACCACCCCCCCCCCCCCCCCCCCCCCCCCCCCCCCCCCCCCCCCCCCCCCCCCCCCCCCCCCCCCCCCCCCCCCCCCCCCCCCCCCCCCCCCCGCCCTCACCTCGGAGACTGTCCCCTTCAGCGCCTGGACGGCCGCTGCTCACCCTTCACCCCAGGGCTCGGCGGCCATGGGCGCCCCCGGCCGGATGGCGCTGCTCACAGTGGGGGGCCCGGCTCCTTGCGCGGGGCGTGCGGTGTCCCCTGAACCCGGGAAACCGTGTCGCATGGGCAGGGGGACGCGTGTAGTCATTCCGCGGATGAGGTTGGTCTGCAGACCCGCTGGGGTCCGCGCGAGGGCCCGACTGCTGGGGGGCTGCACCCCGTGCCCCCCAGCTATGACTGTCCCTCCGGCTGGCCGGTCCACTGGCTTCCTCAGCGCGACGTGCACAGAGGCCCGTGACCACGACGCTCTGGTGAATCCGCACGGACATGGTGACCCCCAGAGAGTGGACCCACAGCACAGGAAGGAATTTTTAGCTTAAAAGAGTGAAGGCAGGACGAGAAAGTTCCATGGTAGGAAAATGAGCGTCCCCGATGTCCGTCCACCGCGCGGAAAGCGTCCCATGTCCGTGCTCGGGTGACGCAGCGGGAGGGAGGGAGGGAGGCGTCGGGCCGCGGGGCGCCGTCTCCGGGGGAGAAGCCATGACGTCACCGTCATGGGGCGCTCACGGGGTGTCCCCGCCACGGCCGGTGTCGGGGGGGGGGGGACCATGTGCGTCCAAGGAAACGGCGAGGACACGCGTCCCCCGTGCCCACGCCGAGAAGCGCATCTCTGGACGTGACCTGGATGCAGGCCGAAAGGTGGGCGAAGAGGCCGCCGCGGGTCACGCCCAGGACACCCCGGGGTCCTGCCCAAGTCATGCGCCCCCGCGCCGTGCAGAGGCGGCGCCCCCGGCCCCGACGCCGCGGTGATCCAGGCGGAACCTGCAACGGAACCGCTGGGGCCCGTCCGCGCCTCCGTCTGCGCCGGGGCCAGCACGGGGCCAGCACGTGGGCGGAGTGACGCGGGGCGTCCCAGGGTCCTCCCCTTCTTGAACGCTCCGCACCCCTCCCCCTCCCGGCCTCCCCCTCGCCACCCGCTACAGATGCGACACAGTATCTCACACGGGGAAGACAAAGGCTGACACCCCAACCCCTAAAGGCGCTAGCCCCCTCCCCCAGCCCACCCGCGAAGGGAAGCCTGTGCCCTGCATCCCCCATCCTCCTCCCTCTCCCGCCCTTACCGTCCCTTTGCCCTTTCCACTGGCTTTTATTTCCCCACGGGCAGTTAAAAAGCAACACGTTTTCTTACCTGAAAAGTAAACTGACCAGACCTTTACCCCCTGGTGAAGGTGGAGTGGCCGGGACCCAACTGACCCACCCACTAAAACTCCTGAAACACATGGGCAGAACGCTGGGTGAGTGGCCGGGAAGACACTGGACGTCAGACCACAGGGTGATTCCTTAAGGACAAGGAACACAGGAGGTGAGCAGCGTGGGGACCCCAGTTCTGTCCTAGGCAAAGGCTCCGGGACACTGCAGGGCGGGGGCTTCCATGCACAGCCTGGCGGTCCCCTGGGTGGAGGAATCGGAGCTTGGTGTCCAGCAAGATGAGGACACTGCAGCTCACAGGCAGAGGGCTACGGGACAGCATCTCTGAGAGCACCCCCAAGGGCCTTCGGATTGTGTGGTCAGCGAGCGCATGCGGGAATTCCTGAGCCTGGTGACACAGCCTCCTGAAGGACCACGGGGAGTGGCGCCGCATCTCCCAGGGGCTGGGACGCCGTGTGGTGCCTAAGGCCGGAGGAGGAAGCTCACGGGTCATGGCATCGTGTAAGGAGGGTCTTCCTCAGCACTGGGGAGGCGTGAACCCCGGTCCAATCACAGCTCTGGGACCCCCAACACGCCCAAAACTCATTCTTCAAATCCAGACTCCTTCATCGGACGAGAAGAGACGTTGCTCAACCCAACGGCTGGAAACACCCTCGGCTGACGTCACCCTGGATGGCGGGCACGGGAGGCTTTGTAAGACCTGGAGCAGGCCAGGACCTCTGCTGTGACCCCGCCACCCCACGCTGCACTGGAGCCAGGCCGACGGGGCAAGAAAAGGAACTCGGAACAGTCACCATGACCTCCACTGGCAGAGGACGTCGTCGTGTGTGCGGAGACACTAAGGCGTGCACAAAGGCCGCGCAGGCTGATGAGCAGGGTTGCTAGACACAAGGTCACTACACGAAGAATCACTGTGTCTGTACGTGAGCACAAGCCAACCGTGAAGTGGCAGGCAGCTCCCTTCTCGATGGCATTGGGAAGGGCACGGGGGTTGGGGTGCTCGTGGAGGGGGGTGCCTGGCCACAGGAGGGTCCGTGAGGGGAGTCCCACGCAGCAGGGGCACAAGCTGGAGGCTGGAGGGACAGGGCTCGGTGGACATCATGGTGGAGGGGAGCACGAGCCAGCCCGGGGCTGTGAGGGCCTGAGGGCACGTCACACGTGACCCAGCACATCCGGGAAGGTGTCCCATAGAAATAGAGCTGTTTTCCCAGAAAAACATGCAGGAACTGGGAGCCGCCAAGTTCTCAGGAGGAAGCAGTTGTCTCACGTATTTTTTTAAACTTTCGGAAAACGTGTG
This sequence comes from Lyroderma lyra, assembly GCA_004026885.1. Classification (NCBI taxonomy): domain Eukaryota; kingdom Metazoa; phylum Chordata; class Mammalia; order Chiroptera; family Megadermatidae; genus Lyroderma; species Lyroderma lyra. Next base: position 15,635 of record PVJL010015900.1, read on the forward strand.
AAGGATCTTTATCACACGGAAAACCAAACAGCTTGGCCGGAGTCCTGATGTCGGGTTTCCCTGAAGCTGTCCGGACTCTGCTTATTCTCCTTGTTCCTGCGCTTCACGTGGACATTGCTACTTCCTAATTGTCGTCAAGCTAAGTTCAATACAACTAACTAACATTCATTGTAGGAAAACATTCCAAAACCTAGAAAGTGAAGGAAAATCGTGGGTGCACGAGGGCTGTCCAGAGGGAACGCCAGCCACGAACGCCTGTTGTCCATACGACGTGGCTGGCACTTTTGGGCCGGCGCGGGCCGCGCACGCCTGTGGGATGCGCACGCGTGCGGAGCCATCGCCTGCTAACCTTGGCAGTGAGGAAGATCGATGGTTTTGCTTTTCGTTGCGGGACGGAGACAATGAAAAATCTCATATACAGATAAAGAGACAGAGCTGTGTATTCCGTGCACCCGTCGCTGTCCGCTTCTCGACTGCTGTGACACGTGTGGTGACACACAGCCGCCTCTGTGGTGCGGCCCCAGTCGTGGACCGTAACATCTGGGAACGTTCCGGTACTTGGCGGAGCCGTCATCCATCTAGCTGCTGTGTGATAACTCACATTTTTTGATTAAGCAGATGAAATGCATTTCCCACAAATAGCAACGAAAGAAAACCTCCAGCCACTTTGTCAGGACGTCAAGTGTCTCCGTACCTTTCCTGTCCCTCCTGCTTCCTTTTGTCCCCTGCGAACAACATCTGTTTACTGTGGGTTCGGGGTTTCTCATGAATAGAAATGAATAATTCAGGGTGACAGTACAGTAGTCAAATGCCCCCTCTAGGCACTGTTTACATCCAGTAACCAATGCTGCTGGTGAGGTGGGTGGTGGGGACAGACCCCCAACTTCGAGGGTCCAGCAGTGACACACAGGCTTTCCATCAGGCCTGTTCCTCGGGCTGAATTTGACACGCAGGCGGGGAAGGGCCCGGCGCGTTCTATAGACTTTACTTCCGTTCTCGGGAGTTTGAACAGCAATCTGATTGCTTTGTGAAATATAGACGTATTGGTGACAGCCACATGCTTGTTTGTTTTCCTTTTTAATTGCTGAGAACATTATAAAAGACAATATATTGGAATAGTTCCCAGCAGAGAGAGATTTTGAGAATATCACCGGGGTTGCGAACGTGTGGGCAGCAGTGACACAGGACACGCCACCCGGTCATTCAGCTCTGCTTCCTCCAATCCTCTCTGTCCTGTCGTTTGTTGTTGCAAAGTGTAGGGCCCCAGTAGTCAATAAATATTGCTTATTGATTGGTGATTCATTCTGTACTTTCATGTGAGAGTGGAGCTTGGAGAAGCACCCCCATACACGCTTACAGTGTCAGAACACCATTGACAGAGAAGACGGAGTGACCACCAGAGGGGACCTCACACCCCGGGACTTATTTGTGAAAAATCGTGTGTTCGTTCTGATGTGATTATTTTTATTTTTATTTGTTTGTTTGGTTGGTTGGTTCCCTGAGTGGGGGTGGACCCAGGCCCGCCGAAGCCTTGCCCGGCACCAGCACGTGCCCCCCTGTTCTGATGCGTCTGAAGCGCAGCCCCCTTGCACGCATGTCCGTCGGGTGCACCGCAGCCACCGAGACGCCGTCCCGCAGCTCAGAACCGTTTCGAGCACGTCGGTCGTGGCGCTTCTGCTGATTTGGGGTCTCGCGCTTCCCCACTGGCAGAACGTTTTCCTCAGAGGAATGTCTTTATCTGAGGAAACAAAAACTAGTCACTCGGAGCGAGACCGGGTGAGCAGGGAGGGTGGGGCGGGGGGTCACGTCATTTTGGCCCAAAATCGTGAGCCTCAGCGCGGTGCGGGCCGGGGCGTCGTCGTGCTGCACGGTGCTCGTGCCCAGCAGCCGTCGTGACGTGGGCACACGTGCTGCGTCTCCACAAACTTCCCTGAAGCCGAACGCAGCCCCTCACCGCTGCGCCCGCTGGTGGCCGGACGCCGGGGTTTCCCAGGACCCTCACCCAGTGGGGGGCCGCCCTCCAGGAGGTCGTTCCGGGTTCCGGTCCCTCGTGGTGTGTCCGCGTGACTGGTGGTCACTTCTCCTGCAGGGTTTGATGACAGGCATGTTGACAGGCCAGCGCGTGAATGGGCTCGGGGTGCTGGGCGCCCCCCCATGCCCCCTGGTTTCCCCTCTGCAGGAGGTAAGACCGCGGCCCCCGGGGTGGGGACACGCAGCTCCGTGACAGTTTCCGAGGCTGACGGCCCCAGAATGAAGGCGTGGCGCTGGCGCTGGGCGCACGTGTGCAGGAGCACGTGTGTGTCACAGAACTACGTCACGTTTAGCGCACGACGTGGTGGCGTAACAGCTATTAGAACACACTGTGGGGCCGGCACGGCGCCACGCGATCCTGTCGGGGAGCAGTGAGCCTGCTAGTGTGCGAGGAGCAGCTCAGCCCAGACGTGGCCGGTGGCCGGCAGCCACACGCAGGGGCCCCGTCCCAACCCCCACGCACCCCTGTCACCGCACGGGCCAGGCAGCCCGGCCCTGACCCACGTCCGCCTTCCCACCGCGTCGCCAGGGTCACCGGAGCTCAGCTTCCAAGGGGACGGCCCGGGCCCCAGCGAGCTGGTGGCACAAGACTTTGAAGAAACTGAGGACAAGGCCTGTTGCCTGGCCGTGACCGCCACGTCGATGTGGCACCTACCGTGCCCCGTACGCCTGGGCCATGTCACATCCCTGCCGCCTTCTCACGGGGCCGTCCGAGCTCTGGTTAAGCCGCGGAAGTACCCGCACGTACCCGTCACCAGCCCTTCATCTGACACACGTGCTGTGAGTAGCTTCTCGTCTGCCTCAGTGGTACCATTCCGCCAGCAGCCGTCGTCAAACGCGGTCATCTAACTCACCAGTGTTTTTCATTGGAGCTTTTGGGGTTCTCGTTAAGAAGCCCAAACCTGCCCTGGCTTCCCGAGTGTTTTCTTCTAGAAGCTGCGGAGCTTCACGTTGACCTTGAGTTCAGTTCTGTGGGGACACTGAGGCGACGACAGTCCGTGTTCACCTGCGCGTGCAGACCCCCTTGGTCAGGCAGTTCCCATCGAATTCTCTGGAATCTTTGCTGTAAGTCGATGGCGCACGCACGTGTTAGCCCATTTCCAAGCCTGTCCTGTCCCGCGGGTCTCCGGGGCGTGTGCAGGGCTCACGACACGGATAAGCCTCGACCACGACGACCAAGCGTTTAAACTCTAAACGAAAAACGGCCTGAAAAGAGTGAGGGGGAAGGCACCGCCCTTACCTGGACTCGTCAGTCCCTAAACTGGTCAGACCGTGTGGGCATGGATGTGTTCGCCTGTGAGGGGAGGCTCTAGAACCGTCACAGATGATCGTTCTGGAACTGTGCGTCCTGGCGGGTAGAAGAGCGGTTGGGGGAGGGGTCACAGCCACGTGGACGGGACCCGATGTCCAAGTGTCTCCGTGAGCGGCGGCGATTCAAGCTTAGCGTGCGTCGGTCTGTCCCCGACGTTTCGCGTGACGTGTCTTTCTCCGTGGACCCCGCGCAGCCCCGCACGTACCCCGGGGTACACGGACCACCGCTCGGGGCCGGTGCGCTAGAGAACGTTTCTGTCTTTATCTTGTCTGTCAGCGGGGTCCCGCCCGCACCCCCTGCTGTGAGAGGGGGCTCGGGTCTCGATTTGTTTTTTGAAGTAGTTTGGGGCTGACATTTGAAATCAAACTTTGCTCTATCATCCTCTCAAACGGTCACGAAGTTCCAAAGCGAAGCCGCCAAGTCAAGGTGCGTACCTGCTACGTGGCTCTTCTTCGCGGTCCCGCCTGGTCCTGCTGTCCTCTGCATGCCGGTGGCCACCACGTCCGCCCTCTTCCTCAGGCGAAGGGCCCCACTGCGCGCCCCGGGCCCGTTCTGCGGCGCCGAGGGTTGTGTCCTGCTGGGAACTGTGAACAGTTTGCACAGTCACGACCACAGTATTGAAAGTCCTGGATTACGTCATCGAGCCCTTTCCTTCGGGAATGTGACCCTGAACGGAGCCGTCGTTTGTCTTGTTAAATTCTAGCAGCCCAGACGGACGTCTGTCCTGCTGACAGAACTCCCGCTCACGGCGACTCCGAATTTCCTGCGGTCACTCGCGAGCTTCGCTGCAAAGCCGGGGGCGGGGGGGTGTCTGCCAGCTGCCCCCGTCCCCGCGGGGCCACACCCGGGACCTGGGGTCCGTTCCCTTCTGCGTCCGACTCGGTTGTTTTCTCTTTCTGTTCCTTCTCGCTCGGCCTCGAGGTCAGGAGCCACGCGTGGGGAGGGCGCCGGGGGCAGGTCCGAGCTGCGAAGGGGCAGGCAGGCAGGTGACCGGTTGTCAGCCCACCGGCCGCGCTCTCGCGGGGTCCGGGAAGCTGCATCGCGGTTAAGGCCGGACGGCGTGTCCTTGACAACGATGACGCTCGGGCCCGGGCCACCCCGCCGTCGCCGGCCGTCAGCTGGTCACCACGAAGGAGCAGAAGAATTTCCGAGCCGAGCCGCTGAGCGTAGGCCGGCGCCCAGGCCCTTCCCGGATCAGACGGCCTTGCCCAACCCGGGTGGCGGCGCACACACTGTGCCACGTGGACGAAGAGATTGTCGTCGGCGACGGAGGACGGACAGCTGCCTGTGCCGCGGGAGGCGACGCGGATCGCCGGGCGTGCTGTGCAGGGGTGACCCGTGGGGGGGGGTGACCTTGGGGTCCCGGTCGCAGTTGCGTGCGGCAGTGTGACGCGGGGAACGTGGCTGGAGCCCACACGGCCGGCTGGACCTGCGTCCCCTCCCCGTGCTTCGGTCAGTTCGCCTCTGCAGGCCTCGGCCACGAGCGTGTCTCCCCCTTGAACAGTTCATGGACCCCCCACTTGTTCTGAGGCATCGGGAACTTGGTCACTAACGCGTCTGTGGGACGTCGTGGGCGGCATTTGCTCTGCGTGCGAGGCCTCGCTCAGCCCAGCGCCCCCCGGGCCTTGGGACCCCGCGCCCGGTGACGAGGCCCCGGGCACCGGCTCTGCCTGGGGACCAGCTCCCGCCGGACCAGGGCCACCTGCCCCCGGGGGGCCGGCAGCGGCTCGGCTGTCGCGCACCCTCCGGGGAGGCGGCCCCGCGGGCGAGGGCTGAGGGTCACGCCGCAGACCTGCTCAGCGCTCGTCTTCTTTCTCGGGGGGTAGGGGAGCCCCTCGCCCAGTTTGTGTCGGCCCCCAGCAGCTGCAGACGAAGAGCTCTGCTTTCCCGCCTGTCAGGGCTGTAAAACCAGACGCTCACTCACCCGCACTGTGACAAACGCGGTGGGTGACGGTCCCGTTCGTGGTTAAAGACTTTCCACAATGAGAGAGATTTGTGGGCCCGAGGCGGGGGTGTGGCTGTGGGCGGGCCCGCCGAGGGTGGGGGGCCGGGAGGGGGCAGCGGCCGCGCCTTGGCTGTGAGGTGGGGGGGCCCCACACGGCTGGGGTGTCCGTCTCCATCCGCAGGCTGGAGCAGGATGGACACGAACTGCTCGCCCACGCCTGGGACCCGGAGGGTCATCATGTGACCCCGGTGCCCGTGACCCCGCGAGGCCAGCTGGGGCCGGGACCCCGCCTCCCCCCAGGGCCCTCCCAGATCGCCAGAGGAGCACGGCGTGTGCCTGCAGGTGTGTCCCCGCCGGAACGTTGGAAGGAGCATCAGGGGGACCGTCACTTACGTACAGATGCTACGTGGTCCCTTGGGAACGTGGGTACAAAATGAAAAGGGAAAAACGCGGGGACAGCCACGAGGAGAAGAGCCCCACTTCTCAGGCTTTCGGGGGGAGGGAGAGGGCCAGCAGCGGGGAAGGCCGGCCGGTCCCCTGTGTGCGCCCGAGGACGGAGCTGGACCGAAACGCAGATGCGCTCCGCCAGGATGCCTGCGTCCACCTGGCGCGCTAGGCCTGGGCCTGCCGGGCGCTCTGTGTCCGTTGTCTCATGAGTGGACACTCGAGATGGCCCCAAGGGGGCTGGGACGCACAGAGTGTTTGCACGCAAAGGGCACCCCCATTTCGGCTGGAAAACACCTCTCCAAGGCCGCACAGTGGCTCCGGGGTCACCCGGGCCCCGGGAGGGCTCTCGGTGGCTTGTTTCTGCTCCGAAGGCTTTGGGGACAGACGCCCGGGGAGGTCGGACCCACGGCCCCTGGGGCTCACCGCCACGTGGGGTGGAGCAGGGAAACGCCCGAGTGGAGGGGCGACGCCCGCCGGGGTCCTGTCCGGTGGGGACAGGCGTCCCCCGCGGGCCGACCGGTGCGCACCTGTGACAGATGACGCTCTCTGTCAGGGCCGCCGTGGAGTTTGTCCCCAGCCAGGGGCGCGCCCTACAAGCTCCGTGGCCGCCTCCGTCGGGGGCGGCGTTCTGAGACCGGAGCTCCGTCCGCGCGGGACCTCCCGGCGCCGTCTCCGTGTGCAGGGGCTCCCGGCGCCTCGCGCGGGGGCTTTGGAGGTGCCATTCGTCGGCACCCGCCGCGGGCCCGGCCCCCATCTCCGGATTTACACGCCCCGAGGCGGCCCGGCGGGTGGTATGAGCCACGTTGTGGCGAAGGAGCGTCGTGTCGCCACCACGAAGCCCGCTTGTCGCTCTGCTGCTTGGAAAGTAAATCCGGGCGAGAGCCGCGCGCCCCGCGTCCGGTTGGGCAGCGTCCGGTTGGGCAGCGTCCGGTTGGGCAGCATCCGGTTGGGCAGCGTCCAGTTGGGCAGCGTCCTGGGCAGCGTCCGTCCCTCCGGGGCGCTGACTCCTCCTCCTGTCTGCGCTCAGAGGGGCTCGTGCGCGAAGTGCTCCCCTCTCTGTCCGGTAACACACATCTCAGAAACGCTCAGCCCCGCGCCCGCGGAAGCACCCAGAATACAGCTCCGTTCCCTTTGGGGGGCAGGAAACCCACTTTGAAAAATCTAATCGCCAAAGCTGTTACCCCGAAAATGGGCGTGTTTTCCCGAAGGGACTCGCTGCTCCCCGTGCGATCTGTGCTTCAGTAGGAGGAACCCGCCTCGTGGTCCCCTTCCGAGCAGTGTGGGGGCTGGGGGTGCTGCTGGGG
>PVJL010015901.1:0-22725 GCA_004026885.1 Lyroderma lyra
TAACCTGAAGTTTGTTTCATCAGATATCAGTATGGCAACTGCTGCATTTCTCTGGTCACCATTTGCTTGGAGTATTGTTTTCCATCCTTTCACTCTGAGTCTATGTTTGTCCTCAAGGCTGAGGTGTGTCTCCTGGAGACAGCATATGGATGGGGTTTTCTAATCCAGTCTGCTACTCTGTGTCTTTTTTTTTTTTTTTTGGTGAGTTCAATCCATTAACATTTAGAGTGATGATCAATATGTGAGGATTTCCTGTGGCCACTACATTTTTGTGTTGTTGTTTTTTTTCATTTTTGTTTCTTTCTTGTTGTCCCAACTCCAATCCATTTGTCCTGATGTTTTGTTTCAGGTCGAAGAGCTCCTTCAGTATTTCTTGAAGTGCCGGCCTCATGCTGGCAAATTCCCTCAGCTTGTGTGTCTGAGAAGGTCTTTATTCCACCTTCATATCTGAAGGATAATTTTGCTGGATAATTTATCCTTGGCTGGAAGTTTCTCTCTTTTAATATTTTGAATATTTGATTCCACTCCCTCCTGGCTTGCAGAGTTTCTGCTGAGAAGTCTGACGCCAGCCCGATGGGTTTTCCTCTAAAGGTTATAGTTCTTTTTTCCCTGGCTGCCTTGAGAATTGTCTCTTTGTCTTTGATTTTTGACATCTTTAGGACTATGTGTCTTGGAGAAGATCTGCTAGGCTCCAGGTATGTAGGTGATCTATTTTCTTCTTGAATTTGGGGTTCCAGATCTTTCCATCTGTTTGGAAAGTTCTCATCTACTATTTGTTTGAGTATGTTCTCTGTAGAGTGCTCTGCTCCTTCTTCCAATCCTATTATCCTGATGTTGTTTTGTCTCATGGAGTCAGATAGTTCTTGCAGAGTTCTTTCAATCCTTTTGGTTCTGTATTCCCTATCTTCCTCTTTCTCAGATGTTTCCATGTTCTGATCTTCAATATTACTAATTCTCTCCTTTTTCTGGTTGGCCTTGTTTTCTATGGCAGTTATTTCATTTCTCACTTCTTTAATTGTATTATTTATCTTGTTCTTCCTTACAGTTTGAATTTCTTTGTTAAACTGTTTGTTTTGTTCACGGATTTCCTTTTTGAGATCATTAATCTCAGCTATGACATTTTGACAGTATGTTTTCATTTCTCTGAAAGTCTTTAGAATGTCTATTTTATATTGTCTGTCAGTTAGTTCATAAATTTCTAGATCTATAAGATCCTTTCATCTTTATGAGAGGCTTTAAATCCTAAGGTATTCATATTGTCTGTTGTGTTCTTCTTCTCTGGTATAAGGGCTTTATTTCCAGCAGAGCCCAGAAGATCACTTTATTTCTCTGATTTGTATTTTTGTGCTGTCTTGCTTTAGAGCAGACACTAGGTGGCCCTAGGGGGCAAGTTTTGGGAGAGAGGGGAGGTGTTTAAACCATATCTCTGGTCTCCAGCAGTGTTTGGAGGTGGGTGCAGCAGTCCATGATCTCTTCCCTTCCTGCAGTTTGTTGGGGAAGTGGAATAATTTAAACAGCCTTTAGTCTCCCATTTTGATCCAGTCTTCCAAATACCAGGCAGAGTGATCTTGCTTAAGATGCAAACTTTTTCTGTCTTTGACTATGGGCTAGAGAGTCTTCCAACATTATTTGATAGGGTGATCCCTTTGTCTCTGGTGTTTCATGCCACCAGGAAACCTCCACTTTGGCTTCAGATGCTGTTCTTCAATCGCCACAGGACCCCTCATGCTCATGTTGCAGTCCTTTCCAAGTTTGTCTCTTCCCTCTCTGTGAAAGTACTTTTTAAGGGTGGTACACTGTTCATGTCGGTTCACCTATTTGGCTACTTTTCTTTCCAAATGTTCATGCTAACAGTAGGCAGGCTAGGAACAACCTTAATGAATAACTTTTCTTACTCTGATTTCTTTTTAAATGTTGTAACACAGGGATAAGAACGTGGGCTCTGAAGCCAGACTGGCATGAAGTCAAGTCTTCATTTATTAGTTGTGAAGCTTGACTGGTCCCGAGTGGGGGCGATGTCCCTCCTCATGGGACTGCTGTGAGGAGTCACATGGCCAAGTGTGCAAAGAGCCCAGTATGGCCCCAAATGCAGGAAAGAGCTGCCCTGGATGCAAATTGCCCACCCCTCCTTTTACAATCAATCAGATTCATTAGCAATAAATGGTGGCTGTTACCACCCTTTTGATCTGTGATGCAATTTCTTAGTAGACTGATTGCAGGCAAAAATCTTATGAGAAGACTGATGCAAATCTTTTGACTGTATTTTTCTTAGTTGTAAAATCAGAAATTGATGTTCTGGTTTTTAAATCACTACTAGTAGGTTGGGTTACTGAAATCATTTCATCAGTTGGATGAACTCTTTAGATTAGAAAACATTTATAAATGCCATGCCATTTAATTATCTTAAAAATTTGTGACTCCACCAAAACAAATACTATTATTTTTCTTCCCATTTAGGGGAGTGAAAAGTAAGATTAAGGGATATTAAATATGTCTCATCTTCATTCTTCCTTTTTCCTTCCTAGGAACAGCCCCTTACCCCTCTTCTAGGTATGGAAGTGGTACACATTTACCATTGGAAGCTTTCCCTTCTCTTTTCAGAGGAAAAGAATTCATTATTTTCTGACCTTGTGTAGCATTCAAAGTATGGACCATCTTATTTAGCACTTTATGACTCTGTCTTTCATTTCTTCCCAATGGTTTCTGTGTGTGTGTGTGTGTGTGTGTGTACAAAATATATAATATATAGTTTACCTTTGCTCCGTAAGACAAGAAACCTCTCAAGGCAAGTGATCATGCAATTTAAATATATTTTAGGCCTTGGGAGTTCCCTGATGGTGTAGCGGCTTAAGGCTTCGGCGCTGGCACTGTCAGTGCTGTGGCCTGGGTTTGATTCTCAGTCAGGGAGCTACCCACATACCAAAAAGCAAAAAACAAACAAACAAACAAATAAATAAATAAATAAATTTTAGGCCTTAGTTCACAACCCCCTCTCCCTTTCCCACTCCCCGCTGCCCAGAACTGGACTCAGAGCAAGTACCTGGTGTATACTAGATTGATTCATAGAGAGTTTACCTGAAATGATGGGCTAGAAAATCCATTGCAGGGTAGAAATGGAGAATCACTCCTTAGGGACTTTCATCTAAGAAGCAGAACAAAAATATTCCTGCTGGGAAATTGAAATACGAAAAGCAAACATGAGTAGGAAACACATTACTTATATGCAGCTTCTAGCACTGACAGGCAATCCTCACCACTCCTGTATGTTTATATGACCAGGACCTGCTTTTAGTCACAGTGTCCCCCAGTCATGCCACTGCAACCATGTAGAGGTGGGGACATCCTTCTGTGGCTTTATGACACTTTGTTCTCCCTGCTGCAGTGATGAGAATTAACTTCATTGTCTGAAAAAATTAAATAACTCTTAACTGAGGGAAGCTAAATAGCAACTGATATTTTTAGAGGCTCTTTTAAATTAGGGCAGCTGAGTTTAATGGAAAAATAAACATGTTTCATATTGAGTATCAGTTGCATATTATTGCATGCTGAATATCAGCCTAGAACAAAATTTCCCTTTTGTTTCTTCCTTTTTATCACATTTCTTTCTGCTTGTTTATATGAGTTATTATATAACAAAATAGATATTCTTCATAAATTCCAAATGACAAGGCATCACTGGGATTCTTTTATAATATAAAATTCTGGATTTTTTCCAATAGTTCCAATGACAAGGACTTCTACCTCTTGGACCACTATTTCTCATCCAGCAAAGGTTCTTGAAGACTCTCTCAAGCTCTGGGGTCATGTTCTCCAGGTGAATTCTTCTCAGTCTTTAATGTGCATAAAAATCAACTAGGAGTTTTGTTAAAATGCAGATTCTGTTTCATAGATCTGCTGTGGGACCCATGAGTCTGCATTCTAACACAGAAGGTGTGCTTGTACTCCTGGTCCACAGACCACATTTTGGGTAACAATATTCCTAGAATTGGGGCTCACTGGGAAGGCAGGTCCTTGAAAGCTTGGCCAAAGATTCCTGTGTGTGGAAGCAGATGTGGTCTTCATCACTGGAGGTCAGAAAGGTCTGTGAATCCTAGATGGCCCTGCTTTAAAGACAGGACAAAGTGGGAAAGACCTGAGTTTTTGGAGGGAAAAATGGGTAGCAGCTCCCCCTGCCCCTTCTCCTTGCCTGGCAGAGACCAGGGGATCAATAAACATTAATACCCTTCTCTTCTGCCATCAATCTTAATCTCTGTTACTAACTAGCTGTGTGACCTTAGGCAAATCAATGGAAATGTTGGAATAACCAAGGAACATATACTACATGTGATCTGTAAAGCCTCTGGTCCTGGAGCACCTCACTGCCTGTAGGCCCCAGTAATCCTTAAAAACCATGTCACTGTGAGGCGGGGCTTCTCTGTCTCCTGGAATGCCTTACTGTGGGACCATCTTCTTGTCCAAGAGCTTGCCATTCATTTCATCATCTGGACACTGATAAATCATGAAAGCTGCAACCATTTACCTCTGTAATCATTTAGAATATGAAATTTAGGCACCAAGAGAAGGAGCCCCAGAATTTCGGAGTTGGAAGGGCGGTAGCTTCTTGGGGTATACCAGAACTTGTCTACTGCCTGGGAGCTCTCCCTGGTGCTGCCTAAGACTTCTCCCATCTGCTTTCCTCACAGAATCCTCTCTTGAATTTCTGCTCTTTTGTCTAAAACAACAATCTAAATGCTTGCTTGTAAAAGTGCCTTGTGTAGACTTTTCTGCTTGACTACACCTTGTATTTATTGCTGGCCAATACCTGGAGGCTTTGGTCCTGCCTGAGAAAAAGTATTGATGTCTTTAAGCTTTCTCTTTGGTGACAGATTTTCTAAACCATCAATCTCTCTCTGCCTCTCTCTCTCTGTCTCTCTCTGTCTCTCTCTCTCTCCCATCTATTATCTATCTGTCTGTCTGCCTGTCTATATCTATCTATCTATCTATCTTCCTACCTACCTATCTCTGCTTTAATTTGATGTTCTTGACCAGGAAAGGAAAAGAAAGTTTATTGTGGCTATATCTTCTCAGACAAATTAAGGTAGAGGCACATAGTATGTGCCTTGTACACAGCAGATGTTATGCATACTTTTGAAATTGACATAAAGTTTACATAAAATAAATTGTTTAAAAGTACAGTTCAGTAGGATTTCATACAATCACACTGTTGTGCAATCACCACCAATATATAGTTCCAAAAAAACAAACAAACAAAAAACAAATAAATGCATCATTTTTGAAAGTTGTATGAAAACAAAAATTACTTGGGTGATTCAGAAAAAATTTGTCATTTATTAAATTTACCAAGCAACTTGTTGACTCATAAACAATTGTAAATCTCTTAAATATATGAATATAGTTTCACTTGGTTTTTAATTTGCTTGTGTGATAATGATAATATCAGCTATTATTCATGAAATGCCCACTGTATTCTCCTATTTAAGCCTCAGAACAACCTAATGAGATGTGTTAATATTAACTTTTGATAGAAAAGAACACTGAAGCTTAGAAAATTTAATTAGCTTGCCCAACTCCACACAGCTAACAAGGGGCATGAAGCTTAGAAAATTTAATTAGCTTGCCCAAGTCCACAGAGCTAACAAGGGGCAGAGCTGAGGCTTAATCCAAACCAAGCTGACTCCAGGACTTGATCTCTTAATCACAACAAAATAATGCCTCAGGTGGACAGAGACTTATTATCTATGACGAGTATGAATTATGTAGTAGAAAGTAAAACTCTCAGCAAGCAAAAAATTGGATACGTGTAAACTCAAAATGAATTTATGAAAACAAGGAAGGAGAAGCAACTAACAGAACACCAGAAATCATGGAACTGTTCAAAAGTAAGGAGTTTTTGCTGGACGTTTTTTCATGTAAAGAACTTGTATTTAATCATTCACCTGTCAGGATTTTAAAACCATGACTTATAACTATTACCTCCTCTCTCTTGCATCACTGATTTCTCTCCCTTTCCAGGAACATTACTATCAAAAAGAGACCTTCTTAATGTCTGCTGTTTTAAATAACAAAACAAAACACCTCTCTATCCTATATTATACATTTCTGGCTTGCTTCCCATTTTTATGCTCTCCTTCACTGCATTGTTTATGATCACTGCTTCTTTATTCATCTCCCATTTTTCCCCCAACCTGCTCCAATAGCAATTGCGTCCCCATCACTCCACAGAAACAGCCCTTGTCAAGGTCACCAGCCAGTGACCTTCATGTTACCAAATCACTCACTCACTTTTGGGATCAATTCTCTTCTTGAAACTCTTCCTTTGCCTTCTATCACCATATACTGCTGGTTTTCTTTCAACCACACAAGCTCCTCTTCTATTTCCTTTCCTGGTTCTTGGTCTTGATTCCAGGCATCTGGTTTGTCCTTCTTTGCCCAAGACCCATGTTATTCCCCATCTGCATGTCTTCCCTGGAAGGTCTCATCCAGTCTCATGACTTTAAGTAGCTCTTCCTACTAGCTAATGCTAATCAAATGGTATCTTCTCTTCAAACTCTCCCCCAGACTTCAGACTCATAGTTTGAACTGCCACCTTGATATTTTTTTCTTAGAGGTTTAATAGGCATTTCACTTTTCCAATGTCTAAAACTGAGCTCTTGCTCCTTCCACAGTTCCCCCTCTTATAAATGATACCGTAATTTACTCAGTTGCTCAGATTAAAACAACAAGCACCTTGATATCTCTTTCCTTATTCCCTAATTCATGACAAAAACCAATCCACTTCTTCTTTTATCTATATCCAAAATCAGTCCACTTGTATCTCCATCTCCCCTGAATCCATTGTAATCAAAGCCATTATCATACCTCGCTACTAGCCTTAAAACTAGCTCCTCTGCTTTTTCTCATGCCCTCCTGTAATTCATTTTCAAAACATTCATGAGAGCAAATCAGATTAGGTTACTCCCCTGCTTAAAACTGTCCTTTGGTTTGCATCTCAAACAAAACTGAAACTCTCTACTGTGGCTTTCAATCTCCTCCATACAGTGTTCTCTGAATTCGTCTACCCCTCTCTCTCCCTCTCTTTCTAAGCTCCACCACACCAGGCTTCTTTCTAGTCCCCAGACATCTCAAGCCCCTTCTTTACTGAATGTTTCTTCTGCCTGAAATTCTCTTCTCCTAGATCTTTGCGTAGCTGACTTTAGACCATCCAGATGTCAGTCTTAATACCACCTTCTTGGAGAAGTCCATGCTAGCCATCCTTTCTGAGCTAGCCACCAGGCTCTACACCAGTCACTCTCATATGGTGTTTTTGTTTTCTCTATGATCCTCAATTTACTATCTAAAATTGTTTTGTTTGTTTATTATCGTTCCCACTTAGAATACAAGCTCCACAAGGGCACAGACTACCCACTGACAACTGTATGCCCTGTGCCTAAAATAGTGCCTAACACAGTCTAGGTGCTCAACAGATGAGAAAACTGAAGTTCAAAAAAATTAAATAACTTATGCCAACTCATCCAGTTAGTAAGACATGAAGCCAAAATTTGAACATAAGTCTTTTGACTCTGAATCCTGGAGTTCTTCTATTACATGAAAATTTATGTAATATATATGTTATGCAAAAAGTTCACCTGGCTTTTCATTATTCATAATTGTGAGATAACAGAAAATATATATTGGTCTCTGGTCCTGGTTCCTGGCACAGAGCTCCTAAAGTACCCTTGTGATTTCCAAAGTGGTGAAAGTTCTAGGGGCATCTTTGTTCTAATATTTGGTGTTTGACCTCACTTCCTAACACAGGGCTCCTGAAACCCTTGTAATTTTCTGGGCGATAGCAGTGTCTTTTGTTCTATTAAGGTGACTCTGGGTGAACTCCAGGATGAGGGCCAGTCACCAGGCAGAAAAAGTCATGATAGAAGCTTGGAATTTTCAGCTCCAACCCCTATTCTCTTGAAAAGGGAAGAAGGTTTGAAAACAGAGGTAATGATGGATCATGCCTATGTGATGAAACCTCCACAAAAATCCCCAAAGTGTGGTTTTCAGAGAGCTTGTGGGTTGGTGTACAAGCAGAGATGCGGGGAGGGTGGTACACTTGGAGAGGGCATTGAAAGTCCATACCCCTTCCCACATACCTATGCATCTCTTCCATCTGGATGTCCAGCTGTATCTTTAACATTCCATCTGGATGTCCAGCTGTATCTTTAACATATCATTTTATAATAAAGCTGTAAACATAAGTAAACTCTTTTCCTGCGTTCTATGAGTTGCTCTAGCAAATTAATTCAAAGAGGGGGTCGTGGGAACCTCTGATTTATAGTGGATTGGTCAGAAGCACAAGTGATTTACCTGCGACTTGTGATAGGTGTCTTAATGGAGGCAGGAGCAGTCTTGTGAGACTGTGCCCTTAACCTGTGGGATCTGACATTATCTCCAGGTAGATGGTGTCAGAATGGAGTTACATTGGAAGACACCCAGCTGATGTCATGGCGAATTGCTTGGTGTAGTGAAAAACCTCCATACATTTGGTGACCAAATGTGTCAGAAGTGAGTGTTCTGTGTGAATAAAGTAAAATTAAAAAAAAAAAAACCCAGACTCATAGGGAAAAAAGAAAAACACAAGCAAAGGGAAAACTGGGTGGTTTTTTCTTATACAACAATGCTTATAAAAAAGCTAACTAAATTGAAAGTCTTTTTTTCCTCCTTCCTCTAAAACCTTACAGCTACATGAACACACATACACTTTAAATGGATACTCTATATATTCAGAAAATATTTTTGTATTAATAAAATAGGTTTTACCTTGACAAAAGTACTTTTTAAATTAATGTCTTAAGTTCTCTAAAAAAGGTTTTATAATGCCATTCTGAGATGGAAGAATTGTGGTTTGCTAACCACACATGTTGAATGTGCCCAAAATAGAAATACAGAATTTATGTCCTAGGAAGAGAGACAGTTATAAGACTCTTAAATAAATAATCTGAAGATTTTCAAAATAATATCTACATGTACTTTAAATATACTCTGAGTTCTTCTCATAACTCTGGGTTTTTCTTTTAACTTTTTTTGCAACAAAGAAGTACAGGTACTGAGTTTATGGAGTTACATATGCTTGTACTGATGTTTCTTGATCTTCACTGTTAGATATTATCTATTGACCTCCTACGATGGAAGATAAGGATGTAGCTTTCTCAGATGCCTCCGTCTGCCTCCTGCTGCATTTACTTGTCCTCCTTCAACCTTCTCAATAGAGCAATGTAACAATTTTTGATTAAACTCATAATATTTACATTTGTGTCTATTGTTCACAGCTGGGCCAAATATGATGGTACACCTGCTTTTTAAAACTCTCAGCATTAATAATTGCCTCTTTTGGCCATTCTTTTGCACCTCGCATTAATTCACCTACAAACTTCCTACATGAACTGGAATTCCTGTCACTGTGGTCAAACACATGGCCACCTACCTCTCTCGCGCACTCTCTTTCAGATTCTCAGGATATGTGGCACTCTACTTCTTGCTTCAGCCCACACTGGTTGCACTCCTGAAGACCTGGTGGATGTCGGTTTGGGGATTCCTCTGATCCTACTCCTAAGAATGCTCTTTGCGATCACCTTGGAGTGGCCCTTCCACTTCCGGGATGCATGTCCATTTCTTTTTGGTCCACTTTCTCATAGGGTTTACATTTCTCAGCAGATTCCTGAGAAAAAGTGCATATAGGATACAGTTTTGGGAATTAGCATATATGAAAATGTCCTTATTTTGCCCTCAGACTTGATGGGTAGTTCAACTGGGTATAGAGTTCTAGAATAAAAATACGTCTCTCTCTCAGAATTTTAAATGTACTGATTGTTCTTTTGGTGTTACTATTGAGAAATCTAATGTCATTCTGACTCCTAATTCTTTGGTTGTAATATATTTCCAGTCTGGAAGAATTTAGAATCTTTTTTTTTTTATCTTTAGGGTTCTGAATTTTCAAAATGAGCTGCTTTGGTTTGGGTCTTTTCCCATTCACTGTGCCAGGTACTTAGTGGTTCTGTTCAATCTATCTAGTTTCATCAATTATAAGAAATTTTTGTGGTATAATTTCTGCAACCTTAGAGGGCTTACTACGGGCAGTATTATTAGTTGTCCTGCCCTTCAACATTGCTCATACAAATGCCTGTGTTGAAGATTTTTTGAAACTTCATAATTTTCTCTCTTTAAATTTAATAAAAACTTGTATCTCATGTGTAAATTTTCCTACTGATAACATTATTATTTTCTCCCCTGGGGAAAAGGATAGACCCTTCCTTGGAAAAAGAAATGTCAAACTGATTATTATGTTAAGGTTTATTTAGATACTGGGTCTGCTTGGGTTTTAAACTTAAAAATGAATTAGCAATAATTTTGTATTTGTCACTGAGACCTGTCCAAAAATGATGTTCTGACTTTTAAGCACTGGAATTACCATATTCTGTTTCCAGGTGTAAAATAAAATAGTCAAACCAATATTAATTATTCGTTCACTGTTCTGACTGGATTTGACAGACAATACACCAGGAAAAGCTAAGCCCTAATTTCTAATGTAAGAGACTTGGGCAGAGACACTTGTCCAGTACAGGGCCATGTGCACTCTTGTTGCTAAGAACAGACTAGGCAGGTGGAGGAAAGAATCTCAGAGGGCAGAACCCAGGGCAGATGTGGTGGGACTAGGGAGGTGGAAGTCTTCCTTGTTCTGGTGTAGCTTTGAAATCTTAGTGTGTAGGTCATGACAATAAACCAAACAACTGAAAGCAGGGGCCATATAATTGCCTGGTGGTGGTGGTGGCAGTTGGTCATTGATTTCACAGCCATGGCTAGTTACAGCCATCCATCCTCAGAGATGTCCACTGTGACAAGAATGACTTCAATTCCAAATGCATGGGCCTCTTTCCCACTTTAAGGGCCTGGGCAGATACTTAATTTGGTTGAGTCATTTAAGTGGCAGGAAGGATTCAGATAAATGAGGCAGAAAACATACTGTGACAATCTCACTTACTGTTCTTGGAGAAGAGAGACCTTGACATTTGTGTAAGGTGCACCCTAAAGTGATTCAAGATATTAGGAGCTGTACATATGAGTATGTTTGACTAGGACATTACTAACTACATGCAAGGGAAAGAGATGGTTTTGAGGTGTGACTAACACCAGAAGGATACTTAGAATTGTTCCACGACAAGCAACATCAGTGACAGTGTGAGGAGTGAGTCCACCAGATTAATTATCGAATTCTGTCTCCATGTGCAAGATAAAATCGTTGAGCTAATATCAACTAGACCTCCACTCTTCTGATTGAGTCTTGGAAGAAAATAATAAAATTTGCATGGTATTAGATAGTAAATAAGATTAAAATAGTAACTAAAATGCTATCCTAAGCTTGTTTGCATGAATTGGTGCCTTCGATCTTCATTAGAATCCAATGAAGTAGGCACTGCATGAGTCGCATTTTACAGGTGAATCTGAGTCAAAGAGAGGTTAAGTGACTCGCCTAAGCACATACCAATAGTTTCCACAACTTCACAGCATGGACCGTCCTTAGGAAAAAAAGAATATGTCGAAGTTATGATTTATATTTCTAAGGGGAAAAGAAAGCTATTTCTTGAGGGTATAGTGATGATAACCTACTATGACTATGTGGGACTCCAACTCCAAATAGGAGATCCTACAACCCATTCATATTGCCTTGGGGAATCTGTTATATGTACATGAAAATTATTAAAGTGTATCTAAATGTTGGAGGGGGAACAAAGAGAAATGCTTGATATTTTTCTTTTAGAACCAACTACATAATATTAATTTTATTTTAAGAGCAGGATATGTGTTGTCTATTAATTACAATTTAAAAATATATATCACTCTATAAATCCTTTGGCTGGCCAGCATGAACTCATACAGAACTTGCTTCAGTTTCACTATTTAAGAAGATGCTCAAATCCCAGAACATTTTTGACTCTGTACATTTCAAACTAAAGATTCTTTTATCAGATTCAGGTGGAAAATTGTACTAAATCTTAACTCTTGCTTGTGTAGATTTGAGATAAAGATTTAGAAATCAGAATGTAAAAATGAACTTGCTGTCCCAAAGTAATATATATATTTTTTTTTGCTTTTTTTTTTGGTATGTGGGTAGCTCCCCAACTGGGAATCGAACCCAGACCGTAGCGCTGACAGCACCAACGCTGAAGCCTTAAGCCACTACACCATCAGGGAACTCCCCCAAAGTAATTTTTAATGTTCATATTCTTTGATATATGCTATATTTGGGGAAAGAAGAGGGGAAAGAGAACAACATTGATTTAGGTCTCACTATGCCACCTACTTTAAATACTGAAGTTTGTAATCCATTTTTCCTATAGTGTCACATGGTCATTGGGAGGCAGGCTGTAGTGGCAAATGTGCCCACATTAAAATTCCACTGTAGCACTCAACAGCTTTGGGACCTTGGACAAGTCATGTAATGCCCCTAAACCTCAGTTTTACTCATGGACTGTTATAAGGAAGAAGTGAAGTACTGTAGGTAAAGCACTTAGCACAAGGCCTAATACGTAAACATTGGCTATTAAACCACAGGGCCAGGGTCATGGTGAGGTGAATGAAGCATGTGCCTCAAGTGCAAAATTTAAGGGGGTGCCCCCTCTCAAACCCTCAGTAATGAAGATAAATAACATTTTAGTGCAGTATTTTAAAAATCAAAATTAATGCAAAAAAATCTATAATAAACAAAATGCAAAAATTTTGAAAAAGGACAGAATCAATAGTCCTGATTTTTCCTTCTGGCTTCAGTGTGGCTTGGCATGACTGTGTTCTGTGACGTGTACGCTGTACATATTGTCATGCAATGGATAATGTCATTTCTTTTTTGTTAGAGAACAGAAGTGAAAGTTTGTCTTTTAATTCTCCTCCTATGTCCAAACTGTGGTGTCATAACTGGCTAATATGGGTAAATAAACCTAAATATTTGCTGAACTAAATTGAACTGAGCCATTGTGGCATGAAACTTCAGAATAGCTTAAAGGCTATACATGGCTGGATTTTTTCCAAAGAACGCCCCCGCCACACACACACACACACTCTTGTTCTATTTTCTGAAAATTGTTGAAAAGAAATGTTTTCCAAAACCAAAACCAAAGCAATGGAATTTCTATAATGTTCATCTTGCATTAAACTGAATTTTGGATGAATTCATTTTTTTTATAAGGTTATTCTAGAATTTCTGCCCATAAACTCTTTGAAAAAATTCTCCTTCATTCCAGATTTTACTCTTTGGAGAGTGGTGTTATGTTAAGGCTCAGTTGTATGCTATTTCAATACAACCCAGGTTGTTATGTATACCAGCAATTATTTAAGTTAGGACATAGATAACACTTCCTAAGTTAACACTACTAGGAAGACTCTTTAAATATTTTATGCTTTCCCTACTGGTTGTGCCTTAATTATAGTTACTTTTTCCCTGTGAGATCGATACACACCAACAAACTCATAAGCAAAACATAATATTTGAGAGAATAAGCCAACACATAAAGGAAAATTATTAGTAAAAACAAATAAGTGTATTAGAGTTTACTCAAGACATATGAAAAATCTATTACTTCTACATATGAGTATAAAAGAGAGAAAAAAGGATTTACTTAATTCTAAGATGTGACTATTATCAACAAAAAAACCCAACAAAGGCCATAAAGAATAATATCTATTATGTTAACTGGTTGTTAATCTAAGTTTTTAGTTAAGAGAATGATGTCCCAAGGTCCAAACCCCACTCTTGCTCAATGTAAGATTTCTCCTATTTGATGAAACACTTAAAGAAGGAAATGAATATGGTGATGATGAGATGAATGGCCGGGTTCAGATTGAGTCCGTGCAGAATGATGTATTGTGCTCTTCACTGCTTCATGACTGTAACCGTACACGTGAACACAAAGACTGTTTTCTCCTATCCTGGAATGCCCGCTCAGCACCAGAAACCTCTCTATTGATTTTATTTCTCACCTTCCCTTCACTGCCAAACTTCTTTAAAGAGAGGCTCACACCTGCTCTTCCATTTCTTCAGCAGCCAGTCTTTTTTTTGCCCCACAACAATCTGCTAACTAAAAGAATACTCTGCAGGGTTACCAGTGGGCTTTGCTAAGTTTCCCTGAGTTCTGTAGCTTCTCTGACATTGTGCCTACCCTTATGTCTCTGATTTATCCTCATTGTTCCCTCTGTAGGAACCCTCTTCCTCTTTCTAGTCCCTATGTATGACCATTCCTTGCAGGTCAATCCTTTGGCACCCTATTACTAGTGAGGAACACTGTGTGACACCATATGACAGACTTCACAATGGATCTGGACACACCACTGAGTTACAAGCCTGGGTGAGAGTTACTGACTACAAGATAAGGTGCTAATGCTTAATCCACTGTGCAGGGCTCACCACCTTCTTGGACTAACCACTTTCCAACCATTTTACAAATATTACTTTTGACATATACAAGCCCTTGACCTTTACCTAGATGAGACTGCTTGCTGGCTTCATAGATGCCCATCTTCATGATTGTGGAGGTGCTGACACACAGGTAGGAATAGAACTCCACTGTGCAATACATAATATATCACTTTTAAAAATTCTCCAGGAGTTCCCTGGTGGTGTAGTGGCTAGGCTTCGACACTGTCAACGCTGCAGCCTGGGTTCGATTCCCAGCCAGGGAGCTACCCATATATTAAAAAAAAAAAAAAAATTCTCCAAAATGTCTACCACAATACACTGCACAGGTAATTTGAATTTAATGAATAATATGACAGCTGTCAAGTTTATTAAATTGCTCTCTTTTGATATGAACTATTTTTAGTAACCTTTGCCATTATAAAATAATTTGTGATAAATCATAACTTTTTAATTAAAGTAATGCAAAAAAACTATTTCCTATCATGAGTCACAATAAAAAAATTCTGGAAAAACAGTTCTTTGAAATTTAATTTTCAGACAAAGTTATGAGTTGGAAGAAACTAGGGTAGGCTTAAGTCATTGTGCACTAAATTTTGTTCCTTTATATTGAAAACAAATCACCTGTAAGAAAAAAGAATAGGTCAGAAGTGGGAAGTTATGGGCCTGATTCAAGGCTACCATGAAACTTCAGGATTCCTATTGTCTTCTTGTTAATGAATCTTTTTAAATTTTGGGTACTACTTATTTTATTTGGTATGATTTTTAAGAAGGAAATTAAAGTCAGCCTAAATAAATCTATGTATAGTATATATTAAATTGAATCCTGTCATGGAGATAACAGTATCACCCAGTTTCAGTTTGCCACTGAAAATATATTTGAAACATATGTAACTTGCTACTATGTCTGGAAGGGAGTGTAGGTGTTACTGGAGAGTGCCCATTCAAACCCAGAGTCCATCATCAAGAGTCCTGAGAAAGGTTCAGATGCTTCTTGTCTGTCGCTCTCAGGTTGTCTTTCAATGTGTAGGGCATGCATCTCAGATGGGCACATGAAAGTCCCCTCTGTCTCATTTTCCCTCTCTGCTTACTATGTCATATGAGAACTAGAGGCATTTATGGCTGGATTTTTTCCAGACAGCCCTCGTATTTACTGAGTGTATACCATGTGCCAGGTGGGGAACCTAAGGGAGAAAAGACTAACCACTGTGCTAAAGGAATGCTGTTAGGTCCCATCTCCATGTCACTCTCCTTAGCACAAGGCCGATTCACATGTGCTTGTGATTATGTGATCTATGTGTCTCAGGCTTTTGGCTCTATGAGGGAGGTAGGGGTGTCTCCTTCTTCACCATGTGTCTAAGCTTAGAGCTAGGCACAGTTTCTAGTCTTTGAGAGACGTCCAATAAGTAGTATTGCCTGAACGAATGTTATGGATGCATGAACCCTTCGTAGAGGGGCGTATTATCCCGTTTTATGGGTTTGGAAACAGCCATAGAATACCCAAGACCACACAGAAGTAACTGCTGGAGAGAGGATTCCAAAACAGCCTGCCTCCACGACCCAGGGTCTCTCTACCACGTCACACTCCTTCTGGGTGGAGGGACTCAGGCTGGTGAGGGAATCAGACAGGAACTGGGTAAATACTAGCGACACGAAAGAGGTATGAACCGGAGGCAAAGGTGGGGGTCCCCAACACGGCTGAAATTAAATCCCGCCCACGGAGAGGAAGCAAAATTGAGTGCACGGGCTCGTGCATCCCGCGTCGGACCCAAATAGAGAGGAAGGTGGGAAGAGTTAGAACGCCAGGGGAGGGGGATGAGGAGGAAGGGCGGTAGCAGCTCTTTCTTGCGTCGTGTCTGTGGCGACGAGGCACGGTCCTGGGTCCCAGCGGCGGGCCCCAGGGTATTCATTAAATGACACTGGGCAGCAGCGAAGGCTCGCTCACCTGCTCAGGTGCAGTGTGTTCGCCGAGCAGTACCTAGACAGTGGCCTAATAAACAACTTCTCCCAGTTTGGAAGCGTGCGGGGAGATACCCGGCGCTGGCAGTGGGGAAAAGCTTTCGTGCGTCAGGGATGTGACAGCCTCGGAGAGAGTGACAGCGCAACCACCCTGGCTTTGATCTTCATCAGGAACCATTTCAACACGTCTCCCTTCAAGTCGACCAGCCCTCCAACGGGCTTTCTTTTCCAATAAGAGAAATCCCCGCCCGCCAGCTCCGGGCTGCCGCGCTGGGGAGCTCAGGGACCGACCGCGGCGACGCGGAGAGGCTATTTCGGGTGTGGGAGCGCGGCGGGAGGAGGGGCGGCGCCGCCGGGCTGGGCGCTGGCGCGCGGGGAAAGCCTCCAGCTCGGGCTGCCACGGCAACCGCGTCCAGGCAACGCGCCCGGAAGCGGCTCGGGTGGCGCGCGGCGGCTCGCGCCCCCCGGGAGTCGCGAACCCGGCCGGGCCGCGCGCCGGGCCAGGCGGCAGGCGCGCGCTGATTGGACGGCGCTCCCCGCGGCGCGGGCCCGCAGCCGGGCGCCCCGCACAGCCCGCACCGGCGGCCACCGCACCCAGCCGCGCCCGCGAGGACAGGGGGAGCCGCGGCGCGCCCGCCCCCCGCCAGGGTGAGTGCTGCGCCCGGGGCCTCCGACCGGGCATCCCGCCATCCCCGTCGGTGGGAGCTCCCTGGGACTGACGCTGACCTTGCGACAGCCGCCGGGGAAAGAGGCTCGGGGACCGAAAGAGCCGCGCGTGGCCCTTGTGACATGCTGCTGGAGAGAGGGTTAACTGCATGCTGACGAGAAGGGATGAAGTTGGGCACCGAGCGTAACTGGCATTGCATTTTTGCGGGGGCTGGGGAATAGGTTGCATGCTAGCAAACCCACAGAAGCCCCGAAGGATTGTTTGGGGGAGCTGGGGTAGTACACAGATTGCCAGGGGGTAGTGGTAAATCAGCCGTCACACTACTGAGAGATGAGTGACCTTGGACAGGTCAACCTCTCTGCTTCCCTCTCCTCACCCTCATCTTTAAAAGGAGAGGCTTGGGTTCTTTGCAGTTCCACGGTGCTGTTGAGCCATTGTACTGTGAGACGAGAAAGGGCTCCAAAGTACGGGTGCTGCAGGTACAGGATATACAAGATTTAATCATGTTTGTTCTACAGGGGTGTCCATGAATTGGCTGTCAAGTGGCAAGGAATGTTATTGTTTTATAGAAGATTATAAAGAGAAAGCAGTGGGTGGTCCAGAGAGTGGCTTCTCAGGATGCCCAGGTTAAAAGCTCTTGGGTGCTCTCATGTCGTGAACAAAATCAGGGTTAATACTCCTGAGTTCTTTCTTGTAGTTAATCTAATAGGAAACTTCGAACAGGTAAAATCAAAACCCAATAGTGGCAGGCAGCAGTAAATTAAGTGAGTCATTTCTTTAGTATGCACGAGATTGTGTGAGTGTGTGTGTGCGTGTGGTGTGTGTGTGTGTGTGTGTGTGTGTGTGTGGTGTGAGCACTTGGCTGTGATCACGCCCTCATCTTAAAGTCTGTACTGTACGTCAGTGTTAGAAATTATTTCATAGGAGTAACCAGACATAATGCTAGAATGACTTGAATCCACAGAAGTGCAGCTCTCTCAGAAGCAGGGGCAAACATTTGCAGCTTGCTCTTAAATAAGAGTTGCGTTTGTGAAAGTCAACATATTATTTACTGAGAAACATCCCTAGGATTTGCATGTGTGTTAACCCTCAGGGTCCTGGCGTGTAGTTTGTGGTGTGAGGAGGGTGCTCCTGAGACCCAGTAGGCTGTGACACCTCTTCTACTTCTAACGTTGGCTAGTGCTATAAAGACACTCAGGTCCCCTTCTGTGTTCTCAGTTCATGCATTTCCCTCTTCCAAGGACAGGGAAGGGAGGAAATCCCCAGTCCCCCTCAGTGGTTCCTGGGGTTGCCCCTTCTGTCTCTCTGCTCCAAGGCTACCCCTGATATTCATTCCAGTCTGATTTCATCTTTATAAAAATGTGGGTTGGGAACACAGTATTTTCAATGTTAATGAATAAGCTTTTGTAAGCTCGTTTACCTGAGGGTTTAATAATTTTAATGGTTTACATGTTAGACATCTGATAACACCCAGATAGAAAAATCCTACTGCCCAGGAATTCAACCACTAAAACTGCAAACGCTGTAATGAATCACATGTTGTTCTGCCTCCTCTCTCTGTAGGCCACTAACCTGTGTATTTGCAACCTGCCTTTCAGTCTCTTGTTTCTTACATCCTGCAGCCATACTCCTGTATTTTCCTTTTTTCTGTGGCTGAGCCCATCTCCTGTCCCTCCCATAGCACCAGAGCCTGAGTGAACAGCTTCGCTCAGAACTACCCCTCCCATCTCCCTGGAGCTGGGATTGGGCTTCCCCTCACTTTTCAGTGCTACCCGCAAACCTTGAACCCATCTATCACTAACAAAACATTCTCTTTAGAAGGCCATGCTCGCTGCTTGTGCCCCACACTGCCCTGGATCAGTTCTTGCCAAACCTGGTGGCTCCTTAGAATCACCTGGAGCATTCTGGAAAATGTGACTCTTTAGATTCTCCCAAATATACCAAATTAGAATCATCAAGAGGGCTAAGACCTACAAATCCTTATTTTAAAAACAAATGCAAAAAGAAGGAGGAGGGAGGATGAGGAGAGAAAACAGAGCTCTCAGGGTGCTTCTGATGTACACCCAGGTTTGGCAGTCACCTCACTTGAGGCTACAAAAAAAGTAACAAACAAACATGAGCAACTAGCTTGGTTCCCTTTTCTATCTTGTCTCCTGCCGGTGACTTTGGGGTTCATGTTGAGGCTCTCTTAATTCGTTGACCTTGACGTTTCTCCAGGTCCTCCATATCAACTCCTACGGCCTTTGTTTCCACTTGACTTCAACCACTCACATCTTGGACTTGGGAAGTTTTCCACCTTTTAAGATCTGAACTTCAACTTGGACTTTAGCCTGCCTAGCTGATTTTCCCCCACCTCCTGCAGTAGGTTTCAGCCATCACTGAGGACTCTGGTCCTTTAATTGCTAGCTATTCAATCCCCTTATGGCTCCATGTCTCCACTTGGAGTCCATATGTTGCCAGCCATTTCAGTTTTGTCTGGAATCCCAGAATCTTTTGTCTTGACACGTTGAACTTCTCTTATTCCAGTCCTCAATCCAAAAATCACCCTCATTATCTCCTTTTTCTTCTCCCAGCTTGCCAGGGTATCTAGGAGAAAGTCACAAAGTCCTTCAGACTGGTTCGACTGAAAATTTGTGCTGGCTCTAATTTTACCTACGTCTTGTTTTTCTATTTAAAAAAAACCACCTTCTTTATTAACTCTCAACTGCACTCCTTTAGGTTATGCCAGACTTTTCCATCCCTTACACTTCCAGTCAGTTTCCTTTCAGGCCATAGCCTTTTTTCACTGACAAGATGAAGGTGTCCATGTACTAGTTTACTGCTCTCCACCTCAGTATAAGCTCCTACTGAACAGTCCTCACCACCCCAAGCATTCTTCTTTACCCATTTTTGTCCTTTATTTCCTCTTTGTCGATAGAAGAAAATGTCTCTGAGTCCCCTCCCCAAGATTAACCCACATACACTCCATACTCTCTAGTCTCTGGAGTTCTTCCCTTCCTTCTTGCATTTTTGGAATTTGTTATTCCCTTTCTCCAGTTTCTTTGGTCCCTCCTTCCCCTGCCCGAGCCTTCCCCCCACCATATATTCAAGTCATCAGTCTCGTAATACAAGAAATTTCCTGGAGTCACCGCTCTGTCCAGTAGAACTTACTGCGATGGGGGAATGGGAATCACTAGCTACATGTGAATCATGAGCATGTGAAATGTGGCTGCTATGACTGAGGAATTTTTGTAAATTTTGAATTAATTCAAATTCAATTTAAATAGTCACATGGGCTGAAGGCTACTGTGTGGAACAAGCACAGTTCTGCACCCTGCTGCTGTTAGCTGTGCCAGGTGTCCCTCCTGTAACTGCCCACTCACTTCTTTGGGCCTCACCCTCACCTTTCTGTTGAAACTACTTTCCTGTAGAGCTCCAGTGGAGGGGTCCTGGCTGCAGGCCTTTCCTTTGACTTGCCCCACCTTGATTTCTGCCCTGTTCTGCTGCTGGCTGTCACCCTCCCAAGCCTCTTCCTTCCCGTGCCTCCTGTCACTGGTTATCCAGGAGCAGTTCAGACCTCATTTGTCTCCTCCCCCACCCCACCCCACCTCCAACTTCTGAATGTCGGGCTCTGTGTGGTCCTGGGGCCTTTTTGTCTTCTTTTCCTGGCTTTCTCCCTTCTCCCTCTTCCAGTGTCAACCTCGCCTCCCAGCCAACGGTGGTTGTTACTAAGCCATTATCCTGGGGCTTCATGGGCACTGCGGTTCACTTACATTATGTCTTTTAATTCTTGCTCCAACTCTGAGGCAGAAACTTTTATCATTCCTGCTATGTAAGTGAAGAAATTGAAGCAGAGAGAAATGCGAACAACTTAAGTCAGTCCCAGTTGTTAAGGAGGAGACCTGAGAAAGGAATTCTGGCATTATGACCTTGGAGCCCTGCTTTCAACCAGATTTTACTCTCTCCCCCTCACCCAGATGCCTTCAAGTCTACATTTCTGGCTCTGCCCTCTCCCACATTCCATTCAGAATTTGATACCCAGAAGTCTGACTATTTTGTCTCTAAATAGCTCTTCATCCTAGCTTCCTTAATAATTTTTTTACTTTTATTTTGAAATAATTCAGATTTACAGAAAAGCTGTAAGAATAATTTAAGCAATTCCTATATACATTTTACCCAAATTCTACAAATATTAACTGTTTACCACACTTGCTTTATCCTTCTTGCTCTATCACATACTCGCTCTCTCTCCACACACACACACACACACACACACACACACACAGATGTTCTTATAATTCTTGACCATTTCAGACTTTGTTGTAGACATGATGCCCCTTTACCTTCTCCCTTCAAATACTTCAGTGTATATTTAATTTAAAAAAGGGACATTTTCTGGCATAGCAGGCATTCAAAATCAAGAAATTAACATTGATCTTGTACAATTATCTAACCTATAGACCTTATTCAAGTGTCACCTTTAGCCCTAATAGTGTCTTTTATAGCAAAAAAAGGCAGGGGGAATCTTTTAAAAAACGTCTCTTTCTGGTCCAGGATCCAACCCAGGATCTTGTGCTGCATTGGTTGCCGTGTGCCTTTTCAGTTTCCTGTAGTCTGGTCGGTTCCTCAGTCCTTTGTCTTTCATGACGATGACACTTTGGAAGGGTACAGTCGGGTTGTTTTGCAGACGATCCTTTAACTTGGGTTTGTCTGGAGTTTCGTCATGATCGAGTCAGGTTATCCCTTATGAGGGAGGCATCCTGTAGAGGGGCTACCGTGCCCTGTTCAGTGCTTCCTTAACGACTTTCCTGTCGTCATTCTTCTCTCTGTAACCTGTCTCCTGATCACCTAGGATATTCTGACTTTTCTCCTCTTCTTCACACTCTCCCGTCCGGTTGAGTGTTGAGGTGGTGTGCTCCCTGCACAATCTTCCTTCCTTTCCTTTCTGGTCCCACGGTGCCTCTCCTGTTTCAGAGTCTTGTGCAGTCACGGCCTCGGAGCACGGTCCCAGCTACGTCCCAGCCTCACCTCCCGCTGCTTATCAGTGACCTGCGCACCTGGCCGTTCCGCTGCTCGGCGCGTCCTCGGCCGGGTCTGCCCTGCCGCCTGCCTCCCGCCGCCTGCGCCCTCGTGCCGGCCTCGCCACTCTCCGCGGCCGCTCGTCCGCTTTATTTCCCTACGGAATCGAGGCTCCTGAGTGTGGGGGCAGTGTCTTGTTCAGTACTAAAGAGGCTCAATGAACATTTGTTAGCTGGACTAAATTACTTGATTAAAATCATTGAGCAAATGCACAGGCTGAATTTAGTTGTCTGGTAGCATCTGCTATGGGATGATGGGTGTGGGACCGGTGCCCTCCTCCAAAAGTCACATGGTGGGTGGTTCAATATAGGGCCTTTTATTAGCAAAATGATGGGTAAGGTAACGAGGTGTTTCTGCGTTGCAAGTGGGATAAATGATTTTCCCCTGATGGCATCTTAACTTTGTGTAATTGTGTCAAAACAAAGAAAGGACATATTTGATTTGAAAAACAGGAAAGAGTGGAGAAACCTAACATAGCATTTTAAGAATGGCCCCTCCATGTCTTCACATCCCAAACGAGCAATGGAATGTGTGCGGAGCAGCCTCTCAGGGTCACGTGCTCCCTTCTGAGCCCCCAGCCCCCCACCTCGCCCCTCACTGACCTCCC
>PVJL010015902.1:0-22691 GCA_004026885.1 Lyroderma lyra
ATAATTAGAAATCACTATCTGGTAAAGGTCCATCAAATACCCATAATATTTGACAGATTACTACAACTTAACATTCAAAATACAACCAACCCATTTAAGTAAGTGGTTAAATTACTTGAGCAGACATTTCTCCATAGGAGATGTTAATCCACAGGATTATTTAATAGGAAAATTCAAAATCAAAACCACAATAAGATATCATATCTATTCCACTAAGATGACTGTAGTAATACAAAAAATAACAAGTGTTTAAAGATGTGGACGAGTTAGAATACTGATACCTTGTTGGTAAAATAAGTAGCTGCTGTAGATAACAGTGTGGCAGATCCTAAAGCATTAAAATGGGTTACACAGTAGTTCTACTTCTGGGTCTATGCCCAAAAGAATTGAAATCAAGTATTCAAACACATGCTTGTACAGAGAAGTGCACAACAGCACTATTAACATTAAGCAAAAGCTGCAAACAACCCAAATGTCCATCAGTGGATGAATAAATAAAATGTGGTATAGTTATACAATGGAGTATTTTTCAGCCATTAAAATGGGTTGTGGTCCTGATATGTCCTATACCATGGATGAACTGAAAATATTATTCTAAGTATAAGAAGCCAGACACAAAATGTCACATTTTATATAATTCCATTTAAATCTAGTCTACAGAATAGGTAAATCTATAGAAATAGAAAAAATATTAGTCGCTTCCAGACAATGGGGGGAAAGGCTCAATGGGAAGCAATTGCTTAATGTGCAAAAGATTTTGGGGGGGATAAAAATGTTTAAATTTAGATGTGATATTTGTATAACATAAATGTTTTATTATTTTTAATTTTTAATTGTTAAATTAATTAGGGTGACATTGATTATTAAAAATTACATAGGTTCCAGGTGTACAATTCTACAATACATCATCTCTGTGTTGTTATGTGTTCATCTCCCAGAGTCAGTTCTCTTTTCATCACCATATATTTGAAACCCTGTCTCTTCTTACCCGTCCCCTCCCCCTTACCCTAAGGTAACTACTAAGTTATTGACTTATTGACTGTGTCCATGGGTTTTATTTCTTTGTTGCTTTCAATTTTATGTTCCATATATGAGTGCAATCATGTAGTTCTTGGTTTTGTCTCTGGCTTATTTCACTTAGCTTGATGATCTCAAGATGCATTTATGTTGTCATATGTGGCCCCATTTCATCTTTCCTTATAGCTGAGTTGGATTATTCCATTGTGTAAATGTACCACAACTTCTTTATCCAGTCATCTATCAGGACACTTGGTGTTTTTATCATTTGGACACCAAAAATAGTGCTAGGCTGCACATATTTTTGTGGACTGAGGTTTTTGAGTTATTTGGGTAGATACTCAGAAGAGGGATTGTCAGGTCATATGGCAATTCTATTCTTAGTTTTTTGAGGAACTTCCATGTTGCCCTCTGTAGGGAGCGCATGAGCCAGAAGCCAGGTCCTTTGAGTAAACAGGTCTTAGCAAGGCTACCTGTGTGCTTGGAGTCCACAGTTCAAGGGCTTTGCAAGGCAGCCCAGAGCTGGGTGCCCAAGGACAATGCTCGGAGTGTGGTTTCTGACGTCTGGCAAAATATGACATTGTGAGCAAGGTTGTTTGGTCTCTGGAAAAGATTTGAGACATAACTTGTGGCCTGCCTGCCTTAAAGAGAATAATAATAATATAATCAGTAATGCTTTAGCAACATGTACCAAAATATTGACTAAATACAGTTGTCCCAGTTAAGATGTACTTTCCAGTCTCGCTTTGCTGATTTACCCCTGTGATCTCACTTGTTTTGCCCACCCTATAAAATAAACTTGCTGCTGCCAGGCAGGGTCTCTGTGTCTCCATCAGAGCGCAGAGAACCACCCGGTCCCAGCTTTTCTGTCTGTGTCTGTGTCTGTGTGTTTTTTCTTCATTCCCCATCACCTCCCCTCCGGTTCACCCGTTCACCCGTGCAGGTCGCGGCAGCCCTCCACAGTGGTTGTACTAGTTGGCATTCCCACCAGCAGTGTATGAGAGTTTCTTTTTCCCCACAACCTCTCCAACATCTGTTGTTTTTTGTCTTGTTGATTATAGCCATTCTCACAGGTGTGAGGTGGTATCTCATTGTGGTTTTGATTTGCATTTTTCTAATATCTAGTGAAGTTGAGTGTTTTTTCAGCTGGCCATTTGTATGTCTTCATAAAAGAAGCATCTGTTCAGGTCCTCTGACCAGTTTTTAATTGGAGTGTTTGTTTTTTTAAGTTGATGTTGTTTAGTTGTACAAATTCTTTAGGCATTTTAGGTAGTAGCCCCTTATCAGAGTCATTGTTTGCAAATATTTTCTTCCATTCAGTTGGCTGGGGTTTTTTTTTGTGCGTGTTTTTTGTTTGTTTGTTTGTTTGTTTTGCTTTGTTGATGATTTCCTTTACTGTGCAGAAGCTTTTTAGTTTGATATAGTCTCATTTATTTATTTTTACTTTTACTTCCCCTGACTTTGAGGTCAGGTTCATAAAGTCCTCCTTAAGCCTCAGGTCTATAAGTTTAGTATCAATGTTTTCTTTTATACAGTTTATTGTTACACATCTTATGTGAAGGTCATTTATTCATTTTGAATTAATTTTAGTATATGGTGACAGTTCATAAATCAGATTCATTCTTTTCCATAGGTTTTTTCCAGTTTTCCCAGCACCATCTACAAAAGTTTTCTTTTCCCCATTGCATATTTTTCATTCTTTTATTAAAAATCATTTGTCCATACATTCATGGATTTACTTCTGGGGTTTTTATTCTGTTCCATTGGACTATGTATCTGTTTTTCTGCCAAGACCAAGCTGTTTTGATTACTGATGCTTTGAAGTATAAGTTGAAATCAGGGAGCATGATACCACCAGCATTGTTCTTTTTATGTAGTATTGCTTTGGTGATTCAAGATCTTTTGTGGTTCCATACAAATCTGACTTTTTTTTTAATCTATTAATGAAAGTACGTTTGTAGGATTTTGATAAAAATTGCATTAAATCTGTATATTGCTTTGGGTAATATGGCCATTTTAGCAATCTTAAGTGTTCCTATCCATTAACATGGAATATCTTTCCATTTCTTTGTGTCTTCTTCTATTTCTTTCAAAAGTGTCTTATAGTGTTCTGTATATAAGTCTGTCACACCTTTTGGTAAGGTAATTTCCAGGTATTGCATTCTTTTTTGTTGGTGAGATTGCAAAAGGTATTGATTCTCTCATTTGTTTGTTTATTCGTTTGTTTTCTGAAGATTTATTGGTTGTTTATAGGAATGCAGTTGATTTTTGTATGCTGATTTTGTATCCTGTGAGTTTACTGTATTCATCTATTGTTTCTAATAGTTTCCAGTAGAAACTTTCGAATTTTCATTATAAAGAATCATTCATCTGCAAATAGTGACAGTTTGACTTCTCTTTCAATTTGGATACATTTTATTCCTTTCGCTTGCGTAATTGCTCTGGCGAGAACTTCCAGTACTATATTGAATAGCCATGATGACAGGGGGTATTTCTGTCTTGTTCCTATTTTCAGAAAAATGGGTTTCAGCTTTTCCCCATTCAGTGTGATATTAACTGAGTGTTTGTCATATATGGCTTTTATTGTTGAGGTACTTTTCTTCTATACCCATTTTTTTCAGGGTTTTGATCATAAGTGAATTTTGTATCATGTCAAAAGGTTTTTCTACATCATTTGATATGATTATGTGGTTTTTATCAATTATTTTGTTTCTGTGGTGTATCACATTGATTGATTTTTATATGTTGAATCATCCTTGTGCTCCTGGGATGAATCCCACTTGGTCATGGTGTATAATCTTATTAATGCATTGTTTTATTCTATTTGTTAATATTCCATTTAGGAGTTTTGCATCTGTGTTCATCAGAGATACTGGTAAAGTTTTGTTTTCTCTTTGTTGTCTTTACCAGGTTTTGGTATTAGAGTAAGTTTGGCCTCATAAAATGAGTTAAAAATTATTGTCTCATCTTTAATTTTTTGGAGGAGTCTGAGGAGGCTAGGCATTAGTTACCCTTTGAATGGTAAAATTTGTTGGTGAGACCATCTGGTCTTGGGCTTTTGCCTTTGGGGAGGTTTTAAATGATTGTTTCAATTGTTTTACTATTGATTGGCTGATTTAGGTTTTCCAGTTCTTCTTTGTTCAGTCTAAGTAGACTATGTTTCAAGGAACTTGTCCATTTTTTCTAGGTTTTTAAATTTACTGGCATAAAGCCCTTCATTATATTTTCTTATAATCCTGTGTATTTCTATGGTATCAGTGGTATTTCTCCCCTTTCATTTTTAATTTTGATATTTGTATCTTTTCTTTCATCCTTTGGTTAATCTAGCCAGGGTTTGTCAATTTTTGTAATATTTTCAAAGAACCAGCTCTTTATTGCATTAACTTTTTCTATTATGTTTCTGTTCTCAATTTTGTTTAACTCTGCTCTAATTTTTATTGTTTCTTTCCTTCTGCTGATCATTTTTTCTGTTATTCTCCTTCTAATTCTTTAAGATGGGATGTTAGAATGTTTACTTGTGATTTTTCTTGTTTCTTAAGAGAGGCCTGTAATGATATAAATTTCCCTCTTATTACTGCTTTCATTGCATCCCAATAATTTTGATATGTTGTATTTTTATTGTCATAAGTTTCTATGTATTTTTGAATCTCTTCTTTTATTGTTCTTTGATCCAGTCATATTTTGGCCTCATAGGAAGTTAGGAAGTATTGCTTCCTTTTTTATTTTTTTGGAAGATTCTGAGGAGGATAGGGGTTAATTCTTCTTTGAATTCCTGATAGAACTGGTTAGTGAGACCACCTGGTCTGGGGCTTTTGCCACTAGGGAGATTACAGATAGTCATTTCAATATTTTTTCCATTGATTGTTCTATTTAGATTATACAGTTTTTCTTGGTTTATGATCCAGTCATATTTTAATAAGATGTTTAATCTCCATGTATATGTGATATTTTCTGCTTTCTTTTTTTAGTTTATCTCCAATTTTAAAGCTTTGTTGTCTGAGGATATGCTTGGTATGATTTCAGTCTTCAATTTGCTGAGATTACTTTTGTGTCCCAGCATATGATACTCTTGAGAATGTTCCATGTGTTAGAAGGTATAGTCTTTTTTTTTTCCAGATAAAGTGTCCTCTAAATGTCAATTATGTTCAATTGCTGTAATATATAATTTATTGCTGATATTTCCTTATTTATTTTCTGTTTGGAAGATTTGTCCTTGGATTTTAAGTGAGTGTTTAGGTTCCCTACTATGATTATGTTTTTGTTAGTTTCTTCTTTCAGATCTGCATTTGATCTTAGCCAAAAGGCCGAGAAGCAATCTTCTTTCAGATCTGTTTTTAGTTGCTTTGTATATTTTCTTGCTTTTTGATTAGGGGCATATATATTAATTAATGTCAAGTCTTGTTGTTGCTGTATTGTACCTTTTATCTCTATAAAACGTCCATCTTTGTGTCTTGTTATCTTTTTTCCCCTGAAGTTTATTTCCTCAGGTATCAGTATGACAACTCCTTATTTATTCTGGTTACCATATGCTTGGAGTATTGTTTTCCATTCTTTCATTCTGAGTCTGTGTTTGTCCTTATGGCTGAGGTGTGTCTCTTGGAGACAGCATATGGATGGGGTTTGTTTTTTAATCCAGTCTGCTACTCTGGGTCTTTTTATTGGTGAGTTCAGTCCATTAACATTTTTTTTAAGATAATGGGGGTTTTTATTTAAAAAAGATTTTACACATAAAATTTCTTATCCCTCATATCTGTCCTTCTGTTTTGCAATTATTTGTTACATAAAATTTCTTGTACCATATGTGTTTAAAAATAAATGCTAAAATATCTTTATAATACAAAAAACAAGTACCTACATATAAACAAATAAAAATTTGAATTAAAATGAAAGATTTTTTTCCCTGAAAGTTTTTTCTTTCCTGGGATTAAGGTATGTTTTTATTTTATTTTATTTTATTTTATTACTTTTTAAATTCATTTTTATTGTTAGACTTATGGGAGTTACATCTGTTAGCAAGGATTACATAGGTTGCAGGCATACAATTCTACAGTGCTTTGTCAACTTAATGTATACTAAGTTCACCACCTAATGTGACTCCTTTTTCCATCACCTTATATTTACCTTCCCCCACTCCTCTCCCACCCCTCCCCTTTCTACCTTTCCTGACCCACTTGTCCCCAAATAAACATTCAACTATTGATTGTGTCCATGGGTCATTTGTTTGTTCATTTCTTTTTTCTCTGCTTTCAGTTTTATCTTCTGTATATGAGTGAAGTCATACAGTTCTTTGTTTTTTCTGTCTGGCTTATTTCACTAAGCATGATGATCTCCAGGTCCATCCATTTTCTTGCAAATGGCAATATTTCATCTTTTCTTATAGCTGAATAATATTCCATTGTGTATATGTACCACAGTTTCTTTATCCAGTCATCTGTCACAGGGCACTTTGGTTGTTTCCATGTTTTGGCCACTGTGAGCAGTGCTGCAATGAATATTGGGGTACATAAGTCTTTGTGGACAAAGGTTTTTAGAGTTTTTGGGTAGATCCCCAGAAGGGGAATTACTGGGTCAAATGGTAGCTCCATTCCCATTTTTCTGAGGAACCTCCACATTGCCTTCCACAGTGGTTGTACCAGTTTGCATTCCCACCAGCAGTGTGTGAGAGTTCCTTTTCCTCCACATCCTCTCCAGCACTCATTATTCCTTGTCTTGTTGATAATAGCCATTCTAACAGGTGTGAGGTGGTATCTCATTGTGGTTTTGATTTGCATTTATCTGATAGCTAATGAGGATTCCTTTCATATATCTGCTGGCCATTTGTATTTCTTCGTGGGAGAAGTGTCTGTTTAGTTCTTCTACCCACTTTTTAATTGGGTTGTTTGTTATTTTGTTGTTAAGCCTTATTAGTTCTTTATTTGTTTTAGATATTAGACCCTTATCTGATGCATTAATTGCAAATATTTTCTCCCATTCAGTTGGCTGTCTCTTGCCTTGTTGATGGTTTCTTTTGCTGTGCAGAAGCTTTTTAGTTTGATATAGTCCCATTCATTTATTTTTGCTTTTACTTCCCTTGCCTTTGAGGACAGGTTCATGAAGCCTTCCTTGAGTCCTAGGTCTATAAGTTTAGTATCAATGTCTTCTTCTATACAGTTTATTGTTGCAGGTCTTATATGAAGGTCTATAATCCATTTTGAGTTAATTTTTGTATATGGAGAGAGTTCACATCTCAGGTTCATTCTTTTGCATATGATTTTCCAGTTTTCCCAGCACCACCAACTAAAGAGGCTGTCTTTTACCCATTGTATGGTTTTTGCTCCTTTATCGCAAATTATTTGTCCATATATTTGTGGGTTTATTTCTGGGTTTTCAGTTCTATTCCATTGGTCTATATTTCTGTTCTGCTGCAAGTACGAAGTTGTTTTGACTATTGATGCTTTGTAATATAAATTGAAGTCAGGAAGTGTAATGCCACCAGTCTTATTCTTTTTATGTAGTATTGCTTTGGCAATTTGAGGTCTTTTATGGTTCCATATAAATCTAATAATTCTTTTATCTATTTCACGAAAGTATGATTGTGGGATTTTGATGGGTATTGCATTAAATCTGTAGATTGCTTTGGGCAGAATGGCCATTTTAACAATGTTAAGTCTTCCTATCCATGAACAGGGGATACTTTTCCACCTCTTAAAGTCTGCTTCAATTTCTTTCAAAAGTGTCTTATAGTTTTCTGTGTATAAGCCTGTCACGTTCTTTGTTGAGTTAATTCCCAGGTAGTTCATTCATTTTGTTGTGATAGCAAAAGGAATTGACTCCCTCATTTCTTTTTCTGAGGATTCATTGTTTGTATATAGGAATGCTGTTGATTTTTGTACATTGATTTTGTATCCTGCAACTTTACTATATTTGTTAATTGTTTCTAATAGTTTCCTGGTGGAGTCTTTGGAATTTTTTATAAAAAGGATCATGTCATCCGCAAATGGTGACAATTTCTCCTCTTCTTTCCCAATTTGGATACCTTTGATTCCTTTCTCTTGACTGATCGCTGTGGCTAGAACTTCCAGTACTATATTAAATAACAGTGGTGACAGGGGGCATCCCTATTTTGTTCCTGATTTTAGTGGAATAGGTTTCAACTTTTCCCCATTCCGTATGAAGTTAGCCGAGGGTCTGTCATATATGGCCTTTATAATGTTGAGATACTTTCCTTCTATACCTATTTTATTTAGTGTTTTGATCATAAATGGATGTTGTATCTTATCAAAAGCTTTTTCTTCATCAATTGAAATGACCATATGGTCTTTATCTTTTATTTTGTTTATGTGGTTGAATGCTTGGTAGAACTTGTTGGTGAAACCATTTCGTCCAGGGCTTTTGCCTTTAGGGAGATTATGGATAGTCATTTCAGCCTCGTTGCTGTTGATTGGTCTATTCAGATTATCCAGTTCTTCGTGGTTCAGTCTTGGTAGGCTATAAGTTTCTAGAAACTTGTCCATTTCTTCTAGATTATTAAATTTAGTGGCATAAAGTCCTTCATAAAATTTTATTATAATCCTTTGTATTTCTGTGGTATCAGTGTAATTTCTCCCTTTTCATTTCTAATTTTGGATATTTGTGTCCTTTCCTTTCATCCTTTGATTAGTCTCTCCAGGGGTTTGTCAATTTTGTTGACTTTCTCAAAGAACCAGCTCTTCGTTATATTAATTTTTTTCTATTGTCCTTCTGTTCTCTAATTGGTTTAGCTCTGCTTTAATTTTTATTATTTCTTTCCTTCTGCTGACTTTGGGTTTTGTCTGCTCTTCTTTTTCTAGTTCTTTAAGATGGCATGCTAAGATGCTTGCTTGTGATTTTTCTTGTTTCTTAAGATAGGCCTGTAATGATATAAATTTCCCTCTTATTACTGCTTTCGCTGTGTCCCAATAATTCTGATATGTTGTATTTTCATTGTCATTAGTTTCTATATATTTTTAATCTCGTCTTTTATTTGTTCTTTTATCCAGTCCTTTTTAAATAAGCTATTGTTTAATCTCCATGTATATGTGTTTTTTTCTGCTTTCCTTTTAAAGTTGATCTCCAATTTGAAAGCTTTGTGGTCTGAGAATACACTTGGTATGATTTCTATCTTCTTGAATTTGCTAAGGCTACTTTTGTGTCCCAGCATATGGTCTATTCTTGAGAATGTTCCATGCGCACTAGAAAAGAAGGTGTAGTCTCTTTTTGCTGGATGAAGTGTCCTGTAAATGTCAATTATGTCTAATTGCTGTAATGTATCATTTAGAGCTGTTATTTCCTTATTTATTTTCTGTTTGGATGATCTGTCCATGACTGTTAGCAGGGTGTTTAAGTCTTCCACAATGATTGTGTACTCATCCGTTACTCCTTTTAAGTCTGTTAGTAGTTTCTTTGTGTATTTTGGTGCATCCTGGTTGGGAGCATATATGTTGATTAGTTTCAACTCTTCTTGTTGTTGCATTGTGCCTTTTATCATTATGTAATGACCATCTTTGTCCTTTACTATTTTTTTTAACTTGAAGTTTATTTCATCATATATCAGTATGGCCACTCCTGCTTTTCTCTGGTTACCATTTGCTTGGAGTATTGTATCCCATCCTTTCACTCTGAATCTGTGTCTGTCCTTTCAGCTGAGGTGTATTTCTTGGAGACAGCATATGGATGCGTTCTGTTTTTTAATCCAGTCTGCTAGTCTCTGTCTTTTTATTGGTTAGTTCAGTCCATTAACGTTTAGAGTGATGATCGTTATGTGAGGATTTCCTGTGGCCATTACTTTTTGTTTGTTTGTTTATTTTTGTTTCTTTCTTGTTGCCCCAACTTTGTTCCATTTTTCCTGATGTTTTGCTTCAGGCCGAAGAGCCTCCTTCAGTATTTCTTGGAGTGCTGGCCTCGTGCTGGCAAATTCCCTCCTCTTCTGTGTGTCTGAGAAGGTCTTTATTCCACTTTCATATCTGAAAGATAATTTTGCTGGATAATTTATTCTTGGCTGGAAGTTTTTGTCTTTTAAATTTTTAAATATTGGATTCTACTCTCTCCTGGCTTGTAGAGTTTCTGCTGAGAAATCTGATGCCATCCTAATGGGTTATCCTCCAAAAGTTATAGTTCTTTTTTCCCTGGCTGCCTTGAGAATTGTCTGTTTTTCTTTAGTTTTTGACATCTTTAATACCATGTATCTTGGAGATCTTCTAGGGTCCATGTATCTAGGGGACCTGTTTTCTTCTTGAACTTGGGGTTCCAGATCTTTCCATAGGTTTGGAAAGTTCTCAACTACGATTTGTTTGAGTATGCTCTCTGTAGATTGCTCTGTCCCCTCTTCTATTCCTATTATCCTGATGTTGTTTTGTCTCATGGAGTCGGATAGTTCTTGCAGAGTTCTTTCAATCCTTTTGGTTGTATATTCCCTGTCCTCCTCTTACT
Organism: Lyroderma lyra; assembly: GCA_004026885.1. NCBI lineage: Eukaryota > Metazoa > Chordata > Mammalia > Chiroptera > Megadermatidae > Lyroderma > Lyroderma lyra. The sequence goes on from PVJL010015902.1 coordinate 10,444, forward strand.
GAGCTGTATCCATGTTCTGATCTTCGATATCACTAATTCTTTCCTCCATCTGGTTGGTCCAGTTCCCATGGCAGTTATTTCATTTCTCACTTCTTTATCATATTATTTATTTCTTGCATTTCTGTCTCAATCTTCCTTATGTTTTTAATTTCTTTGTTAATTATTCTTTTTGTTCACAGAGTTCCTTTTTTATGTCGTTTATATCCTTTTTTATGTTATTTATCTTATCTATGGTGTTTGCCAGTATGTTTTCATTTCTCTCACCGCCTTTCGAATGGCTACTTTAAATTCTCTGTCACTTACATCCGACGCTTGCGGGTCTAAGAAGCTGTCTACTGGGTAAATCTCATGTTCTTTCTGAGGAGTTTTAGTTTTTAAGGAATTCATCCTGTCTGCTGGGTTCTTCCTCTTTGACATGAGGGCTTTATGTTCAGTGCCCAGATTATTGCTTTTGTAGTGTCTTGCTGTAAGGCACACACTAGGTGGCACTGGGGGGTCAAGTTTTGGGAGACAGGGGTTGTTTGTTTCTTGTTTCTGATCTCCTACTGCATTTGGAGGCTATGCGCATATATCCCGGGGAAAGGCCAACAAAAGGCACTCCAAGGGTGGTTCTGCCTTTTGCCCTTTGCTGGGGAAGCTGTTCTGAGGCTTATTTCTGCTGGCTTGGGTGAATGCTATCAAATCAGTCTTTCTTCCTAGCCCTGATTCAGCATCTGGCTGTCTACAGGCTCACATTGCTTTCAGAACCCTGAGGAGCACAAGGAAGTTCCCGCTCCATAGGTCCAAAGCTGTGGGCCTGGCCTGAGAAAGCAGGGTCGCCTTTGCAGCAGGCTGGGAACAGGAACTGCAGCCCTGTGTAGGTCCCCAGGGGGCCTAGGGCTGGGGCGTCATCTTTGCAGTTCAGAGTCCTTGCTCTGCCCTTCTACCACTCAAAAGTTCCAGAGGCTGGCTCCCAAACTCTGTCCCCAGCATGTAGCTCCAAAGCCCAGCTCCCCCATGGTCTCTTCCATCCCCCAAAATGAGCCACTCTGAATAGTAAGCAGCGATTGTGTCCTGTTGCAGTCTCTGCTCAACTTCCCTCTCCCTGACCTGCCCCCTTCTCTCCAACCTTCAGGTGTTTACTTGTGATTTGTGGATTTCTCAACAGCCGTTTTATCACTCCGGGTCCTGTTTCTTGGCTCCGGTGGCCATTCAATTGTGTTTTCTGGGAGAGGCTTTAGGGACCTTCTTGCCAGTCGCCATCTTGCCTTCTTCCTCTCCATTTACCTTTAGAGTGATTATTGATATATTCTACGGTGATTACTTCTTCTCTTTTTTTGTTACTTCTTTTATGTTGTCTCAACTCTATTCCATTTATTTTGATGTTTTGTTTCAGATCAAATAGCCTCCTTTAGTATTTCATGAAATCCCAGCTTCGTGCTAACAAATTCCCTCAGCTGTGTGCCATAGGTCTTTATTCCAACTTCATATCTAAGGATAATTTTACTGGTTAATATATTCGTGACTGGAAGTTTTCTTTTAATATTTAGAATATTTGAATCTATTTCCTCCTGGTTTGTAAAGTTTCTGCTGAGAAGTCTGATGATAGCTTGATGGGTTTTTCTTTAAAGGTTATATTTTCCCTCTTGCTGCCTTGAGAATTCTCTTTGTCTTTGGTTTTTGACATCTTCAGTGTAATGTGTCTTGGAGAAAATCTGTAGGGTCCAGGTAGCTAAGAGACCTATTTTCTTGAATTGGGGTTCCAGATCTTTCCATAGTTTTGGAAGTTCTCATCTACTATTGTTTTGACTATGCTCTCTGTAGAGTTCTCTGCTCCTTCTTCCAAGTATATTATTCTGATATTGTTTTGCTCTAATGGAGTCAGATAGTTTTGGTAGGATTCTTTCAAACCTTCTGACTCTCTAGTCGCTTGTGTGTGTGTGTGTGTGTGTGTGTGTGTATGTGTGTGTGTGTTGTTTCCATGTTCCAATCTTCAATATCACTAATTATTTTTTTTATCTGCTTGGCCCTTTTCCTTTAGCAGTTATTTCATTTCTCACTTCTTTTACTATATTATTTATATCTCTGATTTTTATCTGATTCTTCTTTATAATTTCAGTTTTGTTAAAAATTTTCTTTGTTCATGATTTTCCTTTCTGAGATCATTCATCTCAGCTATGGTGTTCTGCCAATATGTTTTTATTTCTCTGCGAGTCTTTAGAACTGCAGCCTTGTATAATCTGTCACTTAGGTCATAAATATCTAGATCTATAAGATCTTCTTTCTAGAGATTTTTCATCTTCTTTGTGCACAGCTTTGAACCCTGAGGTACTCATGTTATTTTCTGTGTTTTTTTTTTTCCTTTGGCATGAGGGCTTAACCTCTTACAATACCACTGAAATCTCTCTTCCCCATTGATATTTCTGTGGTGTCTTGCTGTAGAGCAGACACTAGGTGGTGCTAGGGGGCAAGTTGTGGAAGAGAGGTGAGGTGAGGTGGTTAAGCAGGAACTCTGGCCTCCACCTGCTTTTAGAGGCAGGCTGGTCTCCAGTCACTCCACTTCCTGCTGTTTGTTGGGGAAAGTGAGGAGAAGATGCATGCAGAGGCTTCTCACATTGGTTAGGGCGAGTGCCACCAGCTCAGCCTTTCTATTTTCTCCTGAGGCTGCATTTTACTCAGGACCATGGTTCAGTGGTTCATTTCCACAGCAACCACTCTCAGCAGTGTTTGCAAGCCCTGTGAGCTGTGGTGCTGTATCTGGAGGCCCTATTCCCACTTAGGGAAGTTTGGATGACTTGCTCAACTTTCCTGTCAACCAGGGTGCAGCTCCTAGACTGCATCTCTAACACGCTGCTTCTAGGTTCAGCTTGACAATAGTCTGGCAAATTTCCCACCACTCTGGCCTCCACTTTTGTCACTGCTGGGACTCCCTCATTCCCAGTATCATGCTGTTCCTGGGCCAGTGTTTCCTGATATCTTCCTAGTTCCTTTAGTTAGCCAAGGGTGGGTTGGGTCACGATTCATCTCTTCTCCCTGCCTTCTCAACCACTTGCCCCTCTTTCTCGAACGTTTGGGTGTTTTCTTGATATGTGTAGATCTCTCAGCTGTCACTGTGCCACTCAGGGTTTCCTGTGTTGAATCCCAGCCAGACGTTTAATTGTATTTTACAGGAGAGGTTTTAGGGACCCCCTCTCAGTTAACCATCTTATTGACACTACCCCCCCAGTTTTGTTTTGACATATATTTTCATTTCTCTTTGGTGCATGGCTAACAGTGGAACTCTTGGGTCATCTAGTAACTCCCTGTTTAATGTTTTAAGGAACAGTCAGATTGTTCTTAAAAGCAGCTGCACCATTTTACATTCACACTAAGAATATATGGGGATTCCAGTGTCCTTATGTCTTCACCAACACTTGCTACCTGTCTCTCAGGTCATAGCATCCTAGGGGTGTGGAGTTGTATCTCCTAGTTTCAATTTGCATTTCTCTAATTACTTATTGAGTGAAACCTCTCTTTGAGTGTGGCCATTTTTTTTCCCTTTGTTGGAGTAATGTCTATTTAGATTCTTTCTTAATTTTAAAGTTGGGTTTCTTGTCTTTTTATGATTGAGTTTGAAGTGTTATTTATAGATTTCATTTACAAGCCCTTCTCAGATATATGATTGCCAAATACTTTCACCCTTTCTATGTATTGTCTTTTTACTTTGTTTAAGGATGGGTTTTAAAGGTTACAGAATAGTTTCTTAAATTGAGATTTTAATTGTAAATCAGATTATTATATCTCCCACAGTCACAACCCCCAAAATGGGTTTTTGTGATGAGGAAGACATGACTTTAAATGCAATAGTTTCTCAATCTTGTCTTTCCAGAGTGATGTACAACTAGGTGTACTTGGCAGTGCTTTTGTTTCAACTCAGATCAACTGCACCTGCAGTCCCTGAGAACTCTGGACAAATATCCACATAGGTCTCAACACCCCTGCTGCTCTCCACAGACCTTCACCCATGGCTCCTCTTCACTGGCCACATTCATTCTGTTTCTACATTTCTGTCTTCTGTTTATAAAAAGCATTTTTAATGTATATTATCTTATTACCTGTTTTGACCCAGACAAAAACATTTAACTACCAAAAACCTTGGTCTAAAAGCCAGAGTCACAAGAGAGGGCAAGATGGTGACTACAGAGGTCCCTAAACCCGCTCCCAGAAAACACAATTGAATGGCCACCCAGGATGCAAGAAAGAGGACCCCGAGTGACAGAACAGCATCTGAGAAATCCACGCATCACTAGTAAACACGTGAAGGTTGAAGAGAAGGGGGTGAGCGGGAGAGAGGGAAAGGAGCAGAGACAGATTGCAACAGGACCCGATTGTGGCTGACTATTTGGGAGCAGCACAGTGCACAGGAGTGGGAAGGCCAAGAGGCGACAAGAGGAAGAGCCAGCAAAGTGGCAGAACAGTGGGAGACCGCGGTGGGGGCAACTGGGCTTGGAAGCTAGAATTTGGAGTGGCAAGTTGGGGACAGAACGTGGGAGCCAGCCTCTAGAACTTTTGAGTGGTAGCAGGGCTGAACGAGGACTCTAAACTGTAGAGGCAACACCTTGGCTCTCGACTCCCTTCGGACCCACAACACAGGTGCGCATGGCTCCTGCACAGGGCTGCAGTTCCCATTCCCGACCTGCTGCAAAGGTGGGCTGGCTGCTGTGAGGACACGCATGATCCCTGAAGAGGGCTGCATTTCCCATTCCCGGCCTGCTGTGGAGGCGGGCCGGCTGCCACTCAGGCACCCACAGCTTCTAAACAGGGCTGTGGTTCCTCTTCCCGCCCTGCTGCGAAGGCGAGAGGCTGCCTTCCTACCGCCAGGTCAGACCCATAGCTTCGAACTTGTGTGCACACCTGCTCCCTGGCCCTGGGTCCTAAAAGCATTGTGAGCCTACAGACTCGGCCCGCAGGCCTGGATAGAAAGGCAGAGTTGATAGCATTTGCCAGGGCCAGCAGAAGCAACCTTGGCCCATGTCACCCAGTTTCCCTAGCATAGAGCAGAAAAAGGAGCTGCCCTGGAGTGTCTTTTGTTGGAGGCTCCCATTTTCTACAGCCTCCACAACCAACTAACTACAGGAAGCAGAGGGACCATGATAGATGCGCACCACCTCCAAACGTAACAGGAGACCAGAAATAAGAAATAAACAACCCTATTCTCTCACAAAACTTGCCCCCCCCCAGTGCCACCTAGTGTCTGCCCTACAGCAATACACCACAATCTGGGCTTCTGGCTACTACTACTGAACATAATGCCCTCATGTCAAAGAGGAAGAACCTAGCAGATAGGACGAATTCCTTAGAAACTAAAACTCCTCAGAAAGAACATGAAATTTATCCTGAAGACAGCTTCTTAAACCTAGAAGTTTCTGAACTAAGTGACAGAGAATTTAAAGTAGCCATTCTAAAGGCTCTGAGAGAAATTAAAACATACTGGCAGAACACCATGGCTGAGATGAACGACATAAAAAAGAGATGAATGACATTAAAAAGTAACTCCATGAACAAAAGGAACAATTTATCAAAGAAATTCAAAACATAAGGAAGATTGAGATGGAAATGCAACAGATAAATAATACAATAAAAGAAGTGAGAAATGAAATAACTGCCATTGAAAACAGGGCCAACCAGATGGAGGAAAGAATTAGTGATATCAAAGATCAGAACATGGTAACAGCTCAGAAAGAGGAAGAGAAGGAATACAGAACTCAAAGGATTGAAAGAACTCTGCAAGACCTATCGGACTCCATGGGACAAAATACCATCAGGATAATAGGAATAGAAGAAGGGGCAGAGCATTCTACAGAGAGCATACTCAAAACAAATAGTAAATGAGAACTTTCCAAACCTATGGAAAAAAACAGGTTCCCTAGAAGAAAACCTGGACCTTAGTAAATCTTCTCTAAGACACATGGTACTAAAGATGTCCAAAACTAAAGACAAAGAGACAATTCTCAAGGCAACCAGGGAAAAAGAACTATAACCTTTAGAGGAAAACCCATCAGACTGGCATCAGATTTCTCAACAGAAACTCTGCAAGCCAGGAGGGAGTGGAATCCAATATTCAAAAATTTAAAAGAGAGGAACTTACAGCCAAGAATAAATTATCCAGCAAAATTATCTTTCAGATATGAAGGTGCAATAAAGACCTTCTCAGACACTCAGAAGCTGAGGGAATTTGCCAGCACGAGGCCAGCACTCCAAGAAATACTGAAGGAGGCTCTTCAGCCTGAAACAAAACATCAGGAAAAATGGAACAAAGTTGGAGCAACAAGAAAGAAACAGAAATAAAACTAAAACAAACAAACAAATAAGTAATGGCCACAGAAAATCCTCACATATTGATCATCACTCTAAATGTTAATGCACTGAACTCACGAATAAAAAGACACAGAGTAGCAGACTGGATTAAAAAACAGATCCCATCCATATTCTGTCCAAGAAACACACCTCAGCCATAAGGACAAACAGACTCAGAGTGAAAGGATGGGAAACAATACTTCAAGCAAATGGTAACCAGAGAAAAGCAGGAGTTGCCATACTGATATCTAATGAAATAAACTTCAGGTTAAAAAAGATAGTAAAAGAGAAAGATGTACATTACATAATGACAAAAGGAACAATACAACAACAAGAAGATTTGACACTAATTAATATATATGCTCCTAACCAGGATGCACCAAAATATACAAAGAAACTACTAACAGATTTGAAAGGAGAAACTGATGCATACACAATCATTGTGGAAGACTTAAACACCCTGCTAACAGCCATTGACAGATCATACAAACAGAAAATAAATAAGAAAATATCAGCTCTAATTGACACATTACAGCAATTGGACATAATTGACACTTACAGGACACTTCATCCAGGAAAAAAGAGACTATACCTTCTTTTCTAGTGCACATGGAATATTCTCAAAGATAGACCACATGCTGGGACACAAAAGTAGCCTCAGCAAATTCAAGAAGATTGAAATCATACCAAGTGTATTCTCTGACCACAAAGCTTTGAAATTGGAGATCAATTGTAAAAGTAAAGCACAAAAAACCACATATACATGGAGATTAAACAACAGGTTATTAACAAATCACTGGATAAAAGAACAAATAAAAGATGAGATTAAAATCTATATAGAAACTCATGACAATGAAAATATAACATATCAGAACTATTGGGACACAGCGAAAGCGGTAATAAGAGGGAAATTTATATCACTACAGGCCTATCTTAAGAAACAAAATTAATCACAAGTAAACACCTTAGCATCCAATCTTAAAGAACTAGAAAAAGAAGAGCAGTCAGCAGAAGAAAATAAATAATAAAAATTAAAGCAGAGCTAAACCAATTAGACAACAGAAGGACAATAAAAACAATTAATATTATGAAGAGCTGGTTCTTTGAGAAAATCAACAAACTTGACACACTGCTGGCTAGACTAATGAAAGGATGAAAGAAAAAGACACAAATGTCCAAAATTCAAAATGAAAGGGGAGAAATTACCACTGATACCACAGAAATACAAAGGATTATAAGAAAATATTATGAAAGACTTTATGCCATTAAATTTAACAACCTAGAAGAAATGGACAAATTTCTAGACACTTACAGCCTACCTAAACTGAACAAAGAAGAACTGGATAATCTAAATAGACCAATCAATAGCAACGAGATTGAAATGGCTATCCATAATCTCCCTAAAGGCAAAGGCCCTGGACCACATGGTTTCACCAACGAATTCTGCCAAGCATTCCAAGAAAAATTAACACCTATACTCCTAAGATTCTTCCAAAAAATGGAAGAGGAAGCAATACTTCCTAACTCATTCTTTGAGGCCAACATTACCCTAATACCAAAGCCTGGCAAAGACAACACACAGAAAAAAACTATAGACCAATATATCTGATGAACACAGATACAAAAATCCTAAACAACATATTAGCAAATAGAATACTACAATACATCAAAAAGATCATACATGAGATCCAGTCGGATTCATCCCAGGAGCACAAGGATGGTTCAACATACGAAAATCAGTCAATGTGATACACCACATAAACAAAATCAAAGATAAAGACCATATGTTCATTTCAATTGATGCAGAAAAAACTTTTGGCAAGATACAAAATTCATTTATGATGAAAACACTAAATAAAATGGTATAGAAGGAAAGTATCTCGACGTAATAAAAGCCATATATGACAAAATGTTGGCTGACCTCATACTGAATGGGGAAAAGCTGAAGACTATTCCCCTAAAATCAGGAAAAAGACAGGGATGCCCGTGTCACCACTGATATTTAACATAGTACTGGAAGTTCTAGCCACAGAAATCAGGCAAGAGAAAGGAATCAAAGGTATCTAAATTGGGAAAGAAGAGGTCAAATTGTCACTATTTGCAGATGACATGATCCTTTATATAAAAAATTCCAAAGATTTCACCAGGATAATATTAGAAACAATAAACAAATATAGTAAAATCGGAGGATACAAAATCAATTTAAAAAATCAACAGCATTCCTATAAACAAACGAGTCCTCAGAAAATGAAATAAGGGTGTCAATTCCCTTTGCTATCACAACAAAAAGAATGAAATATCTGGGAATTAACTTAATTAAGTACGTGACAGATTTCTACACAGAAAACTATAAAACACTCTTGAAAGAAATTGGATCGGACTTTAAGAGGTGGAAAAATATCCCCTGTTCATGATTAGGAAGACTTAACATTGTTAAAATGGCCATTCTGCCCAAAGCAATCTACAGATATAATGCAATACCCATCAAAATCCCACAATCATAATTTCATGAAATAGATAAAAGAATTATTAGATTCATATGGAACCATAAAAGATGTCAAATTGCCAAAGCAATATTACATAAAAAGAATAAGGCGGTGGCATTACATTCCCTGACTTCAACTTATATTACAAAGCATCAATGGTCAAAACAGCTTGGTACTGGCAGAAGAACAGAAATATAGACCAATGGAATAGAACTGAAAACCCAGAAACAAATCCACAAATTTATGAACAAATAATTTTCGATAAAGGAGCCAAAAACATACAATGGGGAAAAGACAGCTTCTTTAGTATGTGGTGCTGGGAAAACTGGAAAAACATATGCAAAAGAATGAACCTGAGCTGTGAACTCTCTCCATATACAAAAGTAAACTCAAAATGGATTAAAGATCTTCATATCAGACCTGCTGTATAAACTGTATAGAAGAATATATTGATACTAAACTTATAGACCTAGGACTCAAGGAAGACTTCATGAACCTGTCCTCAAAGGCAAGGGAAGTAAAAGCAAAAATAAATGAATGGGACTGTATCAAACTAAAAAGCTTCTGCACAGCAAAAAAAACCATCAACAAGGCAAAGAGATGGCCAACTGAATGGGAAAAAAATATTTGCAAATAACGCATCAGATAAGGGTCTTATATCTAAAATGTATAAAGAACTAATAAGATTTAACAACAAAAAAACTAAACACCCAATTAAAAAGTGGGCAGAAGAACTAAACAGACACTTCTCCCATGAAGAAATATAAATGGCCAGCAGATATATGAAAAAAATGCTCATCTTCATTAGCTATCAGGGAAATGCAAATCTAACCACAATGAGATACCACCTCACATCTGTTAGAATGGCTATTATCAACAAGACAAAGAAAAACAATTGCTGGAGAGGATGTGGAGAAAAAGGAACTCTGGTACACTGCTGGTGGGAGTGCAAACTGGTACAACCACTGTGGAAGGCAGTGTGGAGGGTCCTCAGAAAATTGGGAATGGAGCTACCATTTGACCCAGCAATCCCCCTTTGGGGATCTACCCAAAAACTTGAAAACCTTTGTCTGCAAAGACTTATGTACCCCAATATTCATCACAGTGCCGTTCACAGTGGCCAAAACATGGAAACAACCAAAGTGCCCTGTGACAGATGACTGGATGAAGAAGCTGTGGTACATATACACAATGGAATATTATTCAGCTATAAGAAAAGATGAAATATTGCCATTTGCAACAAAATGGATGGAACTGGAGATCATTATGCTTAGTGAAATCAGCCAGACAGAAATAACAACTGTATGACTTCACTCATATGTGGAATATAAAACCGTAAGAAACAAAGAAAAAGGAAATGAAGAAACAAACAACCTATGGACACAATAATTAGTTTAATGTTTATTTGGGGAGGAGTGGGTTAGGGAGGGAGAAAAAGTTGAGGGGGTGGGAGAGGAGTGGGGGAAGCTAAATATAAGGTGATGGAAAGAGAAGTCACACTAGGTGGTGAACTTATTATACAACAAGTTGACAATGCACTATAGAATTGTATGCCTGAAACCTACATAATTCTTGCTAACAGATGTCACCCCAAAAAGTCTAACAATAAAAATGATAAAAATAAATAAATAAAATCCAGAATCACCTCATTTCACAAGGGTGTGACCTTATATTAACGTAAACTTTTGGGAAGACAATAGTGTCTTAGTTGACCTTTTGCATATTAAAATATGTCCATTGAAGTGGAGTTAAAATCTATCTGGTTTTTTACTTCATTGTTCCATTTTAGAGTCATGCCCTGTTAATTAATTAGGAGGAAATTATTGTGTGGTAATTCCAAAAAAATGAATTTAAAAATAGATGTAGTTTACTTTAAGGACAGCACAGTTTTTGATATCTCTAATTTCCTTTCTTGTAGAAAAAATGTTATTCACTTCACAAATATTTATTGCATTCATTATATGAGGAAGGCACCTTATTTATACTTTTTCTCTCTTTCACCTTCTTCACCTATATATTCTACTTTCCACTTCCCACCTGCTGCAACATTTTGTTTGTTTGTTTGTTTTGCATATAAGAGTGATCATGTTACTAAACAGCATAAGTGGGTTCACTGTTTGAGCTAATTTACAAAATTTTATTTTATTTTTTAAAATAATTTTTAATTTTCAAGTTTAGTTTACATGCAATATTATATTAGTTTCAGATATGCAAGACATTTATATAATTTACAAAGTAATCACCCTGATAAATTTAGTATGGTGTCGGATGACACCTTACATAGTTATTACAATATTATTGACCATATTTCCTATGCTATACTTTGCATCCCCATGACTGTTTTGTAACTACCAATTTGTACTTTTTAATCTCTTCCCCTTTTTCATCCAATTCCCCCAAACCCCCTCCCATCTGTCAACCATTAAAATGTTCTCTGTTTCTATTTTATTTGTTTATTTTTCATATTCCACATATAAGTGAAATTATATGGATTTTTACTTTTCTATCTGACTTACTTCACCTAGCATAATACCATCTAGGTCCATTCATGTTGTTGCAGATGGCAAGATTTCATTCTTTTTTATGGCTAATATTTCATTGTATATATGTAACCCTTCTTCCATTTCCACTCATTGATTAATGGACACTTAAGTTGCTTCTATATCTTGACTACTGTAAATAATGCTGTAATGAACAAATGGATACATAGGTCTTTTTGAATTAATGTTTTGGTTTTCTTTGGGTAAATGCCCAGACGTGGAATTACTGGGTTGGTCTTTGTTGCTTGTTATAGTCTTTGTTTTATTTATTTATTTATTTATTTATTTATTTATTTATTTATATTTGAAATTCATTTTTTTAAAATTCATTTTTATTGTTAGACTTATTGGAGTGACATCTGTTAGCAAGGATTACATAGGTTTCAGGCATACAATTCTACAAGTCTTTGTTTTAAAGTCTATTTTGTCTGGTATAAGTATTGCTACCAGGTTTTTTTGTTCGTTTGTTTGTCTCCATTTTTATGAAAATGGAAATATCTTTTTCAATTCCTTTATTTTCAGTCTGGGTGTGCCTTTGAATCTGAAGTGAATTTCTTGTAGGCAGCAAATGAAAAGGTCTTGGGTCTTTTGATTGAAGAAATGAATCCATTTATATCTAAAGTAATTATTGATAGACATGTAGTTATTACCATTTTATTATTCATAATTTTTATCTCTTTTTTTGTCTTCTTAATGTAGTCCTTTAAACATTTATTTTTTTTAATTCATTTTTATTGTTAGACTTATTGGGGTGACATCTGTTAGCAAGGATTACATAGGTTTCAGGCATACAATTCTACAGTGCATTGTCAACTTGATGTATAATAAGTTCACCACCTAATGTGACTTCTCTTTCCATCACCTTATATTTAGCTTCCCCCCCTCCTCTCCCACCCCCTCCCCTTTC
>PVJL010015903.1:0-22706 GCA_004026885.1 Lyroderma lyra
ACCCCAATGTTCATCGCAGCGCTGTTCACAGTGGCCAAAACATGGAAACAACCAAAGGTCCCTGTGACAGATGACTGGATAAAGAAGCTGTGGTACATATACACAATGGAATATTACTCAGCTATAAGAAAAGATGAAATATTGCCATTTGCAACAAAATGGATGGACCTGGAGATAATCATGCTTAGTGAAATAAGCCAGACAGAAAAAACAAAGAACTGTATGATTTCACTCATATGCGGAATATAAAACTGAAAGCAAAGAAAAAAAGAAATGAACAAACAAACAACCCATGGACACAATCAATAGTTTAATGTTGATTTGGGGACGAGTGGGTTAGGGAGGGGAGAAAGGGGTGGGGGTGGGAGAGGAGGGGGGGAAGCTAAATATAAGGTGATGGAAAGAGAAGTCACAGTAGGTGGTGAACTTATTATACATCAAGTTGACAATGCACTGTAGAATTGTATGCCTGAAACCTATGTAATCCTTGCTAACAGATGTCACCTCAAAAGTCTAACAATAAAAATGAATTAAGGAAAAAACAAGACAAGGAATAGCTAGTGCTGGAGAGGATATGGAGAAAAGAAACTCTCACACACTGCTGGTGGAAATGTAAATTGGTAGAACCACTATGGAGGGCAATGTGAGATTTCTCAGAAAACTGAGAATGGGGTTCCCATATGACCTGGCAATCTTTCTTCAGGGTACCTACCCTCAAAATTTGAACACCTTAGTCCACAAAGACTTATGCATCCTAATATTCATTGCAGCACTGTTCACAGTGGCCAAGACATGGAAGAAACCAAACTGCCCTTCAATTGATTATTGGATAAAGAAACTGTGGTACATATACACAATGAACTATTCCTCAGCTATAAGAAAAGATGAAATATTACCATTAGCAAGAAAATGGTTGGAACTCGAGAACATCACCCTAAGTGAAATAAGCCAGGCAGAAAAGAACAAGAACCATGACTTCATTCATATGTGGGATATAAAACTGAAAGCAACAAAGAAAATAAAAACTCATAGACACACTCAATAGCTTAGTGGTTGCCTATGAGTAATGAGGGAGAGAGTGGGAGAACAGGGAAGGAGGGAGAGGAAACCAAATGGCAATGGAAAGAGAACTGAACCTGGGTGGTGAACATAATGCAATACACAAACAATACACTGTAGAATTATACACCTGGAACTTATGTAATTCTTTTTAACCACTGTAACCCCAATAAGTCTAACAATAAACAAACAAATAAATAAATAAATAAAAAGGTACATCTGATCAGCCTAATTCCATAGAAAGTAACCTCACAGTGTTATCTAGTCATTAATTCTTGGCAGGTGATGGTGAGTAGTCATGCCCTAGGCATATATTTAAAAAGTTTATTGGTAGATTCAATATAGAATGGCTCCTGTTCCGCCATCCTCTCCGTCTCTCCCCTCACCCTACTGGAACTCAGCGTAGCGTGGGAAACTGCAAATGTAGCCTGGGAAACTAACAACTCAGCCAAGAAACAATAACTTGGCTCAGAAGACTGAAACTTGCCCTAGCCCTTACCTTAGTCCGGTACATAGAAACCTATCCTTGACCAATCAGTAGTGACCACCACATATTCCTCCCTCTGCCTCTTGCCTAGCAACCTATTCCTCCCTCCTCATTGTGTCTAGCAACCCCTTTACCTATATAACTTCACTACCAATGGCCGGAGCTGCTGCTTTCCCATTGTGAGACAGCTCGGCAGTTTTTTCCCAATAAAGCATGTCACTGTCACCCAGTGTTTCGGCTCATTTCTATCACTTACCTGCGCTGTAAGCAAATTCTGTCCATTGTTTCTGTGCATCTAGGTTAACACACCTTTGAAATACCTCCTTCCATTCCACCCTTTTTTAATGCATGACCACCTTTTCAGACTCCTTCCTCTAAAAAATGACCACCCTCAAGAAAGCATTATCCATAGGATGTACAACACCAAGGCTAAACTCTAATGTAAACTGTAGACTTTGAGTAATTATAATGTGTCAATGTAAATTGATCCCTTATAAAACTGTGCCATTCCGGTGATTGATGTTGATAATGGGGGAGATTTTGCATGTGTGGGAGCAGGGAAGGGGATGGGGTAAACAAGGATAGTGAAAGAGGTCTAATATATGGTGATGGAAGGAAAGTAGGCTTTTAATGGTGAACACACAATGTAATATACAGAAGATGTATTACAGAATTGTAAAAACAATGTTACCCCAATAAATTTAATTATTGGAAACCTCTCCTGTGGTTCTTAGACATCTTCTCAGAATTGAAAGTCCATTGGTTTTATATGCTAGTCTATCAGGATGTGCTAGTAGTGGGCTGAGAAAAGAATGAACAGCTCTCTCTTTTTTTCTCTTTCCCAGATGGAGTGAGTTTTCATTGTGGCTTCTCAAAGCCTCTGTTACTCGTTCTCCTCTTGGACCGGAGTGAAGTCAGGCTGATTCATCTTGTGGACCCAATCTGCACTTCCTGGGGGCCAAAGAGAGGTCTGGTTTCAGTTTCTCATAGCCCCTGCCTCTGGTCCTTTTGTTCTCTGTCTCACTGACTGAGTGAGGTCCAGAATGCTCACCCACTGGCTTTACCCTCCTCCCTCCCCCAGTGGTAGAGGCCTCCTTCTTTTCTCATTTGTTCACTCTTCTGCCCATCTCCAGGTACTGTCTTAGGATACACTGGTTTCTTAGCATATAGGACTTACCTTAAGGCTCAGGAGAGAAACCTTGGGGTAAACCAAGAAAAGAAAGGCATAAACCCATACTATCTGCATGGCCCTGCAGCCCCAGGAAGAAAATAAAGGCACAAACTTTTCTCCTCCAACTCCACCCCCAGACTTCTGCCCTCAAGGTATCAGTAGTGAACACCAAAAAAAATGCAGCAGTGAGTGTTGGGTTAAGAAGCAGAATATCTATAGAGAGTCTGCCAGAATGAGGAACCAGAGAAAGGGAGCTCAAAATAAATTAAAACAACAGAAAATCAAAGTAAGAGAGATGGGGACAAACAACCCATCAGAAACAGAGCTCAAAACAACAATTATAAAAATGCTCAGGGAACTTAATGAAAATTTCAACAAAAAGATAGCAAGCATAAAGACTACAAACCCATATAAAGGACCAGACAGAGATAAAGTTTACAATAACTGAAATGAAGAATGGAATAAAAGCAGTTACAAGACTAGATGAAACAGAACCACGAAGCAGTGGTTTGCAAGAAAATCCAGAAGAAAACACCTCATCAAAACAATAATTAAAAAACAATAATAAAAATTATTGAGAATGGTTTGAGATTTCTCTGCAACAACATTAGGTATAACAACAATAACATCATAGAATTACCAGAAGGGGAAGAAAAAAAGCAAGGGATTGAGAACTTATTTGAAAAAATAATAACTGAAAATTTTTCTAACCTGGTAAAGGAAATAGACATATTATGCAGGAAACACAAAGAGTCCCAAAAAAGATAAATTCAAACAAGAACACATTAGACACATCATAATTAAAATGTCAAAAGTTAAAGAAAGAAAATTCTAAAAGCAGCAAGAGATATGCAAGTAGTAATTTATAAGGGGACACCCATTCAACTCTCAGTGATTTCTCATCAGGAATTTTGCAGGCCAGAAGAGAATGACAGAAAAAGTCAACGTGATGAAAACCAAGGATCTACAACCAAGATTAATGTATCAGGCAAGTGTAGCATTCAAATTTGAAGGACAGACAAAAAGTTTCTGAGATAAGAAAGAGCTAGAGGTGTTCATCATCACCAAACCGGTACTACAAAGAATTTTAGAGAAACTTCTTCAAGGTGGGAAGAGGAATGGGAGAGTGAGTAAAATAAGGGGAGAAGATTGAGAAGTTTAGTTTCGTTGTTACAAGGCAATAATCAAGGAGATATAGAGCATAACATGAAAATATATTCACTAAGGTTGCAGTAACTTTGTGTGGTGTCAGATGGATACTAGGTTTATTAAGATGATGAGAGGAGAGCTGAGAGGGTGGGCAAAAATGGAGAGAATCAAGAAGTACATATTCATAGTCACAGAATAGTCACAGGGATGTCAAATACGGCATAGGACATAGAGTCAACAATTATGTATTGTGTCAGAGGGGAACCACATGTATTAGAATAAGGATTTAATAAGTTATGTAAATGACTCATCACTGTGCTATACACCTGAAACCAATTTAATTTGCATGTAAAATATAGTTTAAAAATAAGTATCAATAAAATTAAAAATAATTTAGAACCCTGAAAAAATATAAAATAAAATAAAAATGCAAAAATAATTTGAGATTAGAATGTAATCTTTCTCCAAAATTATTTAGGAATATTGGCATATAAAATTGCCTCATTAGTTTTAGAGATTATAGTAATATGAAACTGAATTACAGACTTTGCAAAGGTTACACCTTTTTTGCTTATACCTACGATGCAGTGCTCTGAGGTCACAATAAAAAATGCAGGTTCCAATGATATCTTTGAAGATTTGTGAGTCTATTGAAAGATTTTCTTAGCTTCTCAGTTTCTTTAGCTGCTTCTTGTGGAATCAGCAGTTGCCCCTAGAAGGAAAGCTGCCCCCAATACAGAGCTCACCTCTGTGTACAACGTTGGTTCTTTAACGTTGAGGCTTATATTATTTTCTATTTTTCTTTTTTTTTTTAATTTTCTTTGACAAGAGGGTTGGTCTCAGTTAGGTAGTCTACCATTTCCAGGAGCAGAGGCCTTATGCTTTTTATAATCACTTATCAATAAAATGTATTATTTTTCAGATTTTGAAAACACAATTTATATCTCAGAAATCTAGAAAATAACAGAGCTGACATAGGCAAAATGAGACTACGTAGTAGAAGGTGATTCCTCAGTCTGTGCAAACCACATGTATTCAAGGTTAGTTTCTTGAAGACTGTTTCAAATTATATAGAAGAGGAACCAAATTTGGGGCATCTCATCTAGGCTCTAAACCTACTCTAGAATACAAGTCAATGTAAAAACTAGCACTAACTGTGTGGCTGCTTAATATTTTCTAAAAATACATATCTGAAAGCTGTCTGATTTCTTAACAGGATCTTTGCCACATTTTTCCTGCTGAGGCACCATAATGGAGCACAAATTCTTACAGAATCTTATGTACATTTTCTAAGATTTGCTTTGGCCTTGTGTCTTGTGTTTTCAATACTGACACTGGTTTTGAGTTCTGTGAATTTATTTAAGTTTAAGAAAGCAAATCTCTTCTTCCTTGAGAACACACGCACTCTAGCAGATGCTATAGTCACTACCAATATACTCTCTTCAAGAAAACTTTTATTAAAATTTATAAAGCTTCCATGGTTTTTGTTTTAAGTTACATCTCTTCCTTGCATTCAATATAGATTATGTTACCTTTTCTACCTTGGATTTATCTCAATAAAACGAGTTATGAAATATTTCACTCTACCATTTTCCCAGAAGTTTACTCTAATTTCTAACATTGTTTTTTACCCCATAACATTTTCAAAATGGCTGGTTTTATTTTCTAACTTGCCTCAGACATCATATAGATTAAAATAACTTATATATAGATAAGATGGGTGTCCGTGTCAAAAATATGATTTAACCTTAGAAAAAAAATAATTCATGTAAGTCCATACAATGAGAAAAATTAACAGCTATGGGTAAGCATTTCATGAACAAGAATCATTAAACTTTAATTGGTATTAGCTAAAATCATGAATTAATTTAAATTAGGTTGGCTGCAAGAGACAGAAAATTCAGATGAATAATACCTTAAAATAATGCAGCTATATTATTCACAGTTACATTTTTCTCTCATAAAAAGCTATAAATAGACTTTTTGGGCCTGTGATGCCATTTTACTACATCAAGGATCTGTTTCCCAGTTTTCTCTTTTGTTTTCTGTTGACTTTTTTTTTTTGCATTTTTTGTTTTGCTTTATTTTGTTTGATTTTGGTCTTTACCATGCCTAATCCTTATTCTAAATGTGTTTCTTGACCCTAAAGTGATCACAGAGGCACTTTTATCAAACCCATCTTTTAAGCAAAAATAAAAAGAAAGGAAGAAGCTGATCACAGCCTTTTCTCACTGTTTTGGATCCATTTGCAGAAGTTGTACACTTTATTGGTCAGACCACAGTCACATAACCACAACTACCTCTGTATTTAACAGATAATATGAAACTGTTGCATATGAGGTGTGTATTAGAGTACACAATCTAAAAAGTCACTGCTGCTAAAAAATAATTTAAATTGAACATAAACAACATTTGTGGAAGATTTAATCTATTCATTCCTCTAGATTATGTAAAATCTATCATGGAGTTTGCCACAACATCAGAGAGATGTACACATGGACCAGATCCTGCTGTATTGTGTTCAATTACTTTTCCCATTTTTTTTTACTTTAGGTTGACATAATCATGTTATTTGAACAGACTTATAGCAAACAGTCCTGGAAACTTTATAAAATTTACTAAAAGAATTTTATTGAGAATATTCTTTTCTGTCCCGAACAGTTTCATCTCTATAAAAACTGATTAGAGATGTTTCCTCTGGCTATAGGACAAGAAATAGTTATACTTCTCCTGAACGATTTATTTCTCTGTAACTTTTTCACTATTTGAATATGTAATTGTCCTGATCTTAATCATGTTATAGTCTTCCAGTAATTTGTTAGCCATGAATAGCCCATGAGTATGATATCATAACAGTTTTTTTAAAATTCTTTTTTATTGATAGACTTTTTGGGGTGACATCTGTTAGCAAGATTTACATAGGTTTCAGGCATACAATTCCACAGTGCATTGTCAACTTGTTGTATAATAATTTCACCACCTAATGTGACTTCTCTTTCCATCACCCTATATCTAGCTTTCCCTCCCTCCTCTCCCACCTCCTCCCCATTCTCCCCTCCCTATTCCACTTGTCCCCAAATAACATTAAATTGTTGATTGTGTCCATGGGTTATTTGTTTGTTTGTTCATTTCCTTTTTCTTTCTCGCTTACAGTTTTTATATAACACATATAAGGTATATCATGCTGTTCTTTGTTTTTTCTGTCTGGCTTATTTCACTAAGCATGATGATCTCCAGGTCCATCCATTTTGTTGCAAATGGAAATATTTCATCTTTTCTTATGGCTGAGTAATATTCCATTGTGTATATGTACCACAGCTTCTTTATCCAGTCATCTGTCGTAGGACACTTTGGTTGTTTCTGTGTTTTGGCCACTGTGAACAGTACTGCGATGAACATTGGGGTACATAAGTCTTTGCAGACAAAGGTTTTCAAACTTTTTGAGTAGATCCCCAGAAGGGGAATTGCTGGATCATATGTAGCTTCATTCCTAATTTTCTGAGGAACCTCCACACTGTCTTCCACAATGGTTTAACAATTTGCATTCCCACCAGCAGTGTACCAGAGTTCCTTTTTCTCCACATCCTTTCCAGCACTTGTTATTCCTTCTCTTGTTGATAACAGCCATTCTAACAAGTGTGAGGTGATATCTCATTATGGTTTTGATTTGCATTTCCCCGATAGCTACAGAGGATGAGCATTTTTTCATATGTCTGCTGGCCATTTGTAATTCTTTGGGGGAGAAGTGTCTGTTTAGTTCTTCTGCCCATTTTTAATTGGGTTGTTTGTTTTTTCATTGTTAAGTCTTATTAGTTCTTTATATATTTTAGATATTAGACCCTTATCTGATGCATTATCTGCAAATATTTCCTCCCATTCAGTTGGCTGTCTTTTTGCCTTGTTGATGGTTTCTTTTGCTGTGCAGAAGCTTTTTAGTTTAATATAGTCCCATTCATTTACTTTTGCTTTTACTTTCCTTGCCTTTGAGGTAAGGTTCATGAAGTCTTCCTTGAGCCCTAAGTCTATAAGTTTAGTACCGATGTTTTCCTCTATACAGTTTATTGTTGCAGGTCTTATATGAAGGTCTTTAATTCATTTTGAGTTAATTTTTGTATATGGAGAGAGTTGACAGCTCAGGTTCATTCTTTTGCATGTTTTCCCAGTTTTCCCAGTACCACCTACTAAAGCGGCTGTCTTTTCCCCATTGCATGTTTTTTGCTCCTTTATCAAAAATTATTTGTCCATAAATTTGTGGGTTTATTTCTGGGTTTTTGGTTCTATTCCATTGGTCTATATTTCCATTCTTCTGCCAGTACCAAGCTATTTTGACTATTGATGCTTTGTAATATAAATTAAAGTGAGGGAATGTAATGCCACCAGCCTTGTTCTTTTTATGTAGTATTGCTTTGGCAATTCGAGGTCTTTTATGGTTCCATATAAATTTACTAATATTTTTATCTATTTCACGAAAGTATGATTGTGGGATTTTGATGGGTATTGCATTAAATCTGTAGATTGCTTTGGGCAGAATGGCCATTTTAACAATGTTAAGTATTCCTATCCATGAAAAGGGGATATTTTTCCACCTCTTAAAGTCTGTTTCAATTTCTTTCAAAAGTGTCATAGTTTTCTGTGTATAAGTCTGTCACGTTCTTTGTTAAGTTAATTCCCAGGTATTTCATTCTTTTTGTTGTGATAGCAAAAGGAATTGACTCCCTCATTTCTTTTTCTGAGGATTCATCATTTGTATAAAGAATGTTGTTGATTTTTGTACATTGATTTTGTATCCTGCGACTTTACTATATTCGTTAATTGTTTCAAATAGTTTCCTGGTGGGATCTTTGGAATTTTTTATATAAAGGATCATGTCATCCGCAAATAGTGACAATTTGACCTCTTCTTTCCCAATTTGGATACCTTTGATTCTTTTCTGTTGCCTGATTGCTGTGGCTAGAACTTCCAGTACTATATTAAATAGCAGTGGTGACAGGGGTCATCTTTGTCTTGTTCCTGATTTTAGGGAAATAGGCTTCATTTTCCATTCATTATGATGTTAGCCAAAGTTTTGTCATATATGGTCTTTTTTATGTTGAGATACTTTCCTTCTATACTTATATTCTTTAGTGTTTTGATCATAAGCAGATGTCGTGCCTTGTCAAAAGCTATTTGAGCATCAATTGAAATGACAATATGGTCTTTATCTTTGATTTTTTTTTATGTGGTGTATCACATTGATTAGTTTTCATATGTTGAAACATCCTTGTGCTCCCGGGATGAATCCCACTTGATCATGATGTATGATCTTTTTGATGCATTGTGGTATTCTATTTGCTAATATTTTGTTCAGGATTTTTATATCTGTGCTCATCAGAGATATTGGTCTATAGTTTTCTTTTTTTGTGTTATCTTTGCCAGGTTTTGGTATTAGGGTAATGTTGGCCTCATAGAATGAGTTAGGAACTATTGCTTCCTCTTCAATTTTTTGAAAGAGTCTGAGGAGGATAGGTGTTAATTCTTCTTCGAATGGTTGGTAGAACTCGTTGGTGAAAACATCTGGTCCAGGGCTTTTACCTTTAGAGAGATTATGGATAGTCATTTCAATCTCGTTGCTATTGATTGGTCTATTTAGATTATCCAGTTCTTCTTGGTTCAGTCTAGGTAGGCTATAAGTTTCTAGAAACTTGTCCATGGTTGTTAAGTTTAGTGGCATAAAGCCCTTCATAATATTTTCCTTTGTATATCTGTGGTATCAGTGGTAATTTCTCCCCTTTCATTTCTAATTTTTGGATATTTGTGTCCTTTCCTTTCATCCTTTGATTAGTCTAGCCAGGGGTTTGTCAATTTTGTTGACTTTCTCAAAGAACCAGCTCTTCGTTATATTAATTTTTTCTATTGTTCTTCTGTTCTCTAATTAGTTTAGCTCTGCTTTAATTTTTATTATTTCTTTCCTTCTGCTGCCTTGGGGTTTTGTCTGCTCTTCTTTTTCTAGTTCTTTAAGATGGGATGCTGAGATGTTTGCTTGTGATTTTTCTTGTTTTTTAATAGGCCTATAGTGATATAAATTTCCCTGTTATTACCTCTTTCACTGTGTCTCAATAATTCTGATACATTGTATTTTTATTGTCACTAGTTTCTATATATTTTTAATCTCATCTTTTATTTGTTCTTTTATCCAGTCCTTTTTAAATAAGCTATTGTTTAATTTCTATGTATACGTGGTTTTTTCTGCTTTCCTTTTACAGTTGATCTCCAATTTCAAAGCTTTGTGGTCTGAGAATACACTTGGTATGATTTCAATCTTTTTGAATTTGTTGAGGCTACTTTTGTGTCCCTGCATGTGGTCTATCCTTGAGAATGTCCCATGTGCACTGGAAAAGAAGGTATAGTCTCTTTTTGCTGGATGAAGTGTCCTGTGAATGTCTATTATGTCCAATTGCTGTAATGTGTCGTTTAGAGCTGTTATTTCCTTATTTATTTTGTGTTTGGATGATCTGTCCATGGCAGTTAGCAGGTTTTTAAGTCTCCTACAATGGTTGTGTATTCATCAGTTTCTCCTTTCAAATCTGTTAGTAGTTTCTTTGTATATTTTGGTGCATCCTGGTTGGGGGCATATATATTAATATCAACTCTTCTTGTTGTTGCATTGTACCTTTTATCATTATGTAATGTCCATCTTTGTCTTTTACTATCTTTTTTAACCTGACGTTTATTTCATGAGATATCAGTATGTCAACTCCTGCTTTTCTCTGGTTAGCATTTGCTTGGCGTATTGTTTCCCATCCTTTCACTCTGAGTCTGTGTTTGTCCTTATGGCTGACGTGTGTTTCTTGGAGACAGCCTATGGATGATTCTGTTTTTTAATCCAGTCTGCTACTCTATGTCTTTTTATTGATGAGTTCAGTCCATTAACATTTAGAGTGATGATTGATATTTGAAAATTTCCTGTGGCCAACACTTATTTCTTTGTTTGTTTTTCTTTTCTTTTTGTTTCTTTCTTATTGTTCCAACATTGTTCCTTTTTTCTTGATGTTTTGTTTCAGGTTGAAGGGCCTCTTTCTGTATTACTTGAAGCGCTGGCATTGTGCTTGCAAATTTCCTCAGCTTCTGTTGTCTGAGAAGGTCTTTATTCCACCTTCATACCTGAAAGATAATTTTGCTGGATAATTTATTCTTGGCTGGAAGTTCCCCTCTTTTAAATTTCTGAATATTGAATTCCACTCCCTCCTGGCTTTCAGAGTTTCTGCTGAGAGATCTGATGTCAGTCTGATGGGTTTTCCTTTAAAGGTTATAGTTCCTTTTTCCCTGGCTGCCTTGAGAATTGTCTCTTTGTCTTTAGTTTTGGACATCTTTAGTACTATGTGTCTTGGAGAAGATCTGTTAGGGTCCAGTATCTAGGGGACCTGTTATCTTCTTTAATTTGAGGTTCCAAATATTTGCATAGGTTTGGAAAGTTCTCATCTATTTGTTTGAGTATGCTCTCTGTAGAGTGCTCTGCCCATTTTTCTATTTTTATTATTCTGATGTTGTTTTGTCCCATGAAGTCAGATAGTTCTTGGAGAGTTCTTTCAAACCTTTTGGTTCTATATTCCCTCTCTTCCTCTTTCTGAGCTGTTTCCATGTTCTGATCTTCGGTATCACTAATTCTTTTCTCCATCTAGTTGGCCCTGTTTCCTATGGCAGTTATTTCATTTCTCACATCTTTTATTGTATTATTTATTTCTCGCATTTCTATCTCGATCTTCCTTATGTTATGAATTTCTTTGTTAATTTTTTGTTTTTGTTCACAGAGTTATCTTTTTTATGTTTTTCATCTCCTTTTTTGTGTTGTTTATCTCAGCCATGATGCTCTGCCAATATGATTTCATTTCTCTCAGAACCTTTAGAGTGGCTACTTTAAATTCTCTGTCACTTAGTTCAGCTATTTCCAGGTCTAGGAAGGTATCTTCTGGATAAATTTCATGTTCTTTCTGAGGAGTTTTAGTTTTCAAGGAATTCATCCTGTCTGCTGGGTTCTTCCTCTTTGACATTAGTGATTTGTGTTCAGTTTCCAGATTATCACTTTTGTGGTGTGTTGCTGTAAAGCAGACACTAGATGGCACTGGGGGTCAAGTTTTGGGAGAGAGGGGAGTTGTTTATTTTTTGTTTCTGATCTCCTGCTGCTTTTGGAGGCTATGCACATCTATCCCAGGGGGAGGCCAACAAAAGGCAACTCTGCCTTCTGCCCTTTTTTAGGGAAGCTGGGCCAAGACTTGTTTCTGCTGGCTGGGGCGAATGCTATCAAATCAGTCTTTCTTCCTAGCCCTGATTCAGCATCTAGTCATCTGTGGGCTCACACTGCTTTTAGAACCCTGGGGCGCACCAACAAGTGCACACACCATAAGTTCAAAGTTGTGGGCCCAACCTGAGACACCTGGGTTGCCTTTGCAGAGGGCCAAAAACAAGAACTGCAGCCCTGTGTAGGATCTGTGGCAATTGCGTTGTGGGTCCACAGGGCGCCTAGAGCTGGGGTGTCATCTTTGCAGTTCAGAGTCCTTGCTCAGCCCTTCTACCACTCAAAAATTCCAGAGGCTGGCTCCCAAACTGCTTCAAAGCCCAGTTCCCCCAGGGCTTTTCCTCTTGGCCTTCTCCCTCCCTTGCACTATGCTGCTCCTGGATAGTCAGCAGCAATTGTGTCCTGTTGCAGTCTGTCTCTGCTTTCTTTCCTCTCTCCCCCTCACCCTCTTCTCTCTAACCTTCAGGTGTTTACTTGTGATTTGCAGATTTCTCAGCTCCTTTTTGTCACTCAAGGCCCTCTTCCTTGGTTCATGGGTGGCCATTCAATTGTGTTTTCTGGGAGAGGCTTTAGGGACCTCCTCTCCAGTCGTCATCTTGCCCTCCCTCTGACACTTAGTTTTTAATTTACTTCATTCATGTCTTTATCTTATTTTACTGACCATATATTTTCTTGAATTTTAGTCATATACTCGTATTGATATAATTTTAATATTATGTGCATGCTCTTGTAAGTAATTTTCAATTATTTTTAGAGTTGAGAATTTACTGTGAATATAAACACACATTTGTAAACTGCTTGATGATTTAGGAGCCTTAACACTTCTGATTTTTGTGTAATAACAAGGATGCTGAAAGTTCATTTTAATGACTACTGCTGCTCAGTGGCGAAATATAGGAATTTATCCCAATCTGTAGCCTTTCATGATTACAAAAACCCTGACATTTATTAGATGATTTCAGTGTTCCAGATGTTTTAATTCTGTCCTTAGAAATACAAGTATTTTTATACAACATTATGTATTTATATGTTTCTTCCCTGAGAAAGTACTATTCATGGGGCTTCCCATTATTCCAAACCGGTCTCTATTCTATAGAGCTTCACCAAACATTCTTCAATTTTTTTTGTGTTGTGTTGCATCTTGCCTTTGGAATTTTTCTATTTTTAATATTAAATATATTGGCATGACATTGTTAGTAAAATTACATAGGTTCCAGGTATACAATTCTCCATGCACTGTGTGCTCACCACCCAGAGTCAGTTTTTCTTTCATCACCATATATTTGACTCCCCCTCCCACCCCCACTACCTCTTTCCCTCTTACCCTATGGTAACCCTAAACTATTTTAAGTGTCTGTGATTGTCAGAGTGTCATGTTTTGGGGTTTGTTTTTTTGTGTGCATTTGTCTTGTTCTTCGTTGTTTTCAATTTTATACCCCACATGTGAGTGAAGTTATATGGTTCTTGGCTTTTTTGGTCTGATTTATTTTGCTTAGCATAATGATCTCAAGGACCACCCATGTTGTTGCAAATGGCATTTCATTTTTTCTTATGGTCGAGTAATATTCCATTGTGTATAATGTACCACATCTTGTTTGAGTTTTTTCTTGTTTCTTGAAATAGGCCTATAATGATATAAATTTTCCTTCTAGTACTGCTTTAGCTTTATCCCAATAATTTTGATGTTGTGTTTTTATTCTCATTTCTTCTATATATTTTTTACCTTTTCTTTTATTTCTCCTTTGACCCAATCATTTTTTAAACAGCATATTGTTTAATCTCCATGTATATGTGTTTTTTTTTCTGCTTTCTTTCTGCAGTTGATCTCTAACTTCAAAGCTTTGTGGTCAGAGAATACACTTGCTATGATTTCAATCTTCTTGAATGTGCTGAGGCTAGTTTTGTTTCCCAGCATATGGTCTATCTTTGAGAATGTTGCATATGCACCAGAAAACAATGTATAGTATTGTGTTGTAGAATAAAGTGTCTTCTAAATGTCCATTATGTCCAATTGCTGTAATGTATTATTTAAAGGTGATATTTTTCTTATTGACATTCTGGATGAATGATCTGTCTATGGCTGTAAATAGGGTGTTTATGCTTTCTACTATAATTGAGTTGTTATCAGTCTCTCCCTTTTACTTATGTTAGAAGTTGCTTTGTAAATTTTGGTGCTTCCTGATTGGGGACATATACATTAACAAGTGTCATGTCTTCTTGTTACAGTATCAGTTAATCATTATAAAATGTCCATTTTTGTCTTTTATTATCTTGTTTATCCTGAATTCTGTTTCATCAGATAAAGTATAGCTACACCTACTTTTCTCTGGAAGCCATTTGCTTGGAATATTATTTTTCACCCTTTCATTTTTGACTGTATTTGTTCTTATAGCTAAGATATGTCTCTTGGAGGAGCATATGGTTCAGTTTTGTTTTTTATCCAACCTGCTACTCTGTGTCTTTTTATTGGTGGGTTCAATCTATTTACATTTAGGGTGATGATTGATATATGAAGATTTTCTATAAACAATTTTATGTAATTTTTCCTGGTAGCTCAAAGTTTTCATTGTTTTGTTTTTTGTTTGTTTTTGTTTTTGTTTTTGTTTTTGTTTTTTGCTTTTTCCTTTCTCTCTGTTATTTTAGTTTGGTGGTATTCTATAATTTTACTCTTTTTTTTATGTTGCATGTTTCAGTTCTGACGTTATTTTTTAATTGTTAGTATTAAATTTATATAAAATAAAATTCCATATTAACAGTAGTCTTTTTGCTTAAACACATCTCTTATTGTCATTTCCCTTTGAAAATTTAGACCTTTACTTTCTCACCTTTTATGTTTTTGCTGTCACAAATTATTCCTATTGATTTTTACTTTTTCTTCCAGGTCAAATAGACTTCTTCCATATTTCCTGTAATACAGGCCTTTTTCTAGAGAATTTCCTCAGTTTCTGTACATCTGGAGAGGTCTTTATTCTTCCTTCATATCTATAAGATAACTTTACTAGATAATTTGTCCTTGCCTGGTAGATTTCTCTTTCAATAGTTTGAATATTTTATTTCTTTGCCTCCTGGCTTGTAGAGTTTCTGCTGAGAAGTGTGATGATAATCTGATGGGCTTTTCTTTACAGGTTACAGTCTCATTTTTCTTGGTTGCCTTGACAATAATTTCTTTGTCATTTATTTTTGACAGCTTTAATATAATGTGCCTTAGTTAAGGCCTATTGCAATTAAGGTAATTAGGTGTTCTGTGTGTTTCCTGAATTCAAGGATCCAGCTATTTCCACAGGTTTTAGAAATTCTTGTCGACCATTTGTTTGAATACACTCTCTATGCCCTTTTTATTTTCTTCTCATTCTTGTAAACCCATTACTCTAATGTTATTTTTTTTCTGACAGAGTCAGACAGTTCTTGTAGAGTTCTTTCATTTATTAAAATTCTCATTTCTCTTTCCTCTTCCATCTTTGTCATTTCTATATTTCTGTCTTTGATATAGCTAAATTGTTCATCCCACTGGACATCTCTGCTTCCTATAGTAGCTATTTTATTCTCCACCTGTTTTATTGCATTATTCATTCTGGAATTTTTATTTGGTTCTTCTTTAAATTTTCAATCTTTTTGTTAAAGTGGTTTTTTGGTGTTGTTGTTCACAGATACTCTTCTTAAGTTTTTTAAGCTGCCTAAGTATTTTTGCATCTCATTGAGTTCTTTTCAGAATGGCGATCTTAAATGTTGTGTAAGTTCAACCATATATTTATAAGTCTGTAAGTTTCTTTTCTGGAAATTTTTTATTTTCTTTCTGAGCAGCTTTGTTCAATTTAATATTTCTAGTTGTTGATCCATTTCTCTTCCTGGGCATCTATCTACAGGAGTAAATTTTGCCACAGGTAGATGTAAAGAGATATTGCTTCCCAGTAGCTATGGCTGGAGTGTTTTGTATTCTCTCTTGGGCTGCACTGGTTTGTTTTCTCTTGATTCTTCAGTCTTCTCACAATGGGAGATATTCTGAAAGGTGTGCTTCTTCTCTTTGACTCAGTCACGTTAGATACTGTGCCACCTCATGTGAGAATGTAGTGGGTGATGGGACTCTGTGCCTGTGAAATCCTAGTGCAGGCAGAAGCTTCCATGTTTGTATGTCTCAGCTTCCTTCAACTCCCCTGCTAATTTCAGCTGTTAAGGATGGAATCAGAGTTGTTAGGTGAGGCATGGGTTTGTTTGTTGCACCAGATAATGAAAATTTTCAGACTACAGCTGACTAGCCTTTATAGCTCCTTTCCTGTAAGCACGGGGTGGAAGAGGTGAAGTATCAGTCCCCAGAGGGTTAGAGCTAAGCCCACTGTAAAGAATTACAACCAGGCCCACTATAAAGGGTTAAAGCCAGGCCTGCCGCCCAGGCTTGACCTTGGTATAATCAGTCCATGTCTGGGGTTGAGGAATGCCTGGGGTTGACATTTACTGTGCACGTACTGCCTTATGTAACCATGAAAACCTAAACAACTGCTGCTGGGCAGGTGCAGCAAGATGCCACTTTTGTTTGAATACTTATATATAGTCCCAGGTGCGCAATAAAGTGGCTTGCTTGCTGGTGTGTTTATGTCCCCCTATGTTGGCTCCATGTGTGTTTTTTCAATTGGGTGTATCACCACCAAAACCTGCCCTGCTGGGAAACTTGGCAATGACATTTGGTGTAGTTCGCAAGATGAGGTAAGTACTACCTCCAGCATATCTGAGGGTCCCCAGGTGGAAGAAATGTGGCCTCCTACCTTCCTATGGTACCCAGTGGCCACATATCTGGCCACATGGACAGCTCCAGAAGATTATAATGAGATTAGGCCAACACCTAAGGATATCAAGAAGGCCCTGGAATCTATGGAGCTAAATGTTCTGCCGGCACACTGAGAGGTGGCCAGCTGGGTAGCCTGGACATTTCTGACAGTGCTGCGGCACACCAGCCAGGAGATACAAGAGCAAGCTCAACAGGTACGCCAGTTGCAGCGCTGGGAGGAAACACTGGAAGAGCGCCTGGCAGCTGCTGAACATATGCTACAGAGCTTGGAGGAGTCTGTACAATCCTCCAGGGCAGGTAGCCTGATATCTATATTGCAGGCTCACCCCTTAGTGCAATGGAAGGTCGAGCTGGAGCAGCTAATGGGGCTGGGGGGTCAGCCACAGGGGGCCTTCCAAGCCAGGCAGCATATGACAATGACTGTGTACTTGCCCGCTAAATTACAGGAATTGACAAAGCAGGTATGGCAAAGGGCTGGGGAAATGGTACCAGGCTGGCTATTGAGATTATGAGATGAGAAGAGGGAAAGAACAGAGCTGTCCCCTGATGAAATGTCCAAACTGGCCTCCATTATGGTACTCCCCTCCTTGAGGCAAAGTCTACAAAATATTGCCCATACTAGCCATGATGGAGGTAATCATTCCCTGATCAATTGGTTAATGTCAGCAGCCTGAATGGTTTGGGCAGATGCTGGTGAATTGCCTGAGACTGTGAGCTACTGGTCCAGGTACTCAGACCTAGTGCAAATCATACAAGAGATGGGCATATGACAGATGATGTTTTGGGTAAGCTACAATAGTCATGAGGAAGTTTTCACGACTAGGATGAAGGAAGGACCCCATCCTAGCATCAGGACCCCCAGGAACTTTTGGGACTATGGTGGCTCTTCTGGCTCCCTATGTAGATTTGCAAGTGCATGAAATAACAGCTGCCCTAGCCCGATTGGGGGATGTGGAAGTGAAGGAAAAGAAAAAAGGCAGCCATGTGAGGCCGCTTCAGAGTCCAAAGGGGCCCCCACCCAAAGGACATCCGAAGAATAAAGGGGCTCAAAAGGGTGTTTTCAGCCTGCAGTGAGAGTGAGCCAAAAGCATATGTGGTTTGATCTATTAGCTGTGGGAGTAGCTGCAGAGAAAATAGAGCATCAGCCTACGAGAGTGCCGCTGGCTCAGTGGAAGCAGCTGAAACCTGAACAGCAGTTTACTCCCCTGCCAGCTGTTACACTCCCAATTCAGGAGTTGAGACTGACTGATTTTTACCCACACTAAGGGACTGGCCAAGGTAACCAGCTGAGGGAGGACCTGGGGGACTGGAGGCCACATGTTGAACTTGCTATTTACTTGTGCCCCATAATGTGCAGCGGGTACTAGCCCTTGTGGACACTGGAGCCGATAAACTTTGCTGTATGGAAATCTAGATCACTTTAGTGGTCCTATGGCCACCATGGAGAGATATGGAGGCCAGATGATACTGGTAAAACAAGCAGTTGTGACCCTGAGCATAGGGCGATTGCCCCCATAAGACTATAAAGTCTGTCTTCCCTATCGCAGGATATATTCTAGGGGTGGATGTGCTGCAAGGATTGGCAATCTCAACAATGATGGGAAAATTTTGCCTGCGTATATGAGTGGTAAAGACTACTGTTCAGGGGCATCCCCATCATGCTCCCTTGGTATTGCCCCAGGCTACCTGTATTGTGCATACAAAGCAATATCGGCTACCAGGAGGGCCACAAAGAGATTGGTTGTACCATTCTCAAGCTTGAAGAATCCCAGATAATCTGCCCAACACATAGCCCTTACAATTCTCCCATATGGCCAGTAAAAATGCCTGATGACTTCTGGCAAATAACTGAACTATCAGGAGCTGAACAAAGTAATGCCCCCCGTTGCATGCAGCAGTGCCCAATGTTATGGATCTTATGGACAAACTCACACATGAACTGGGACAGTATCACTGTGTTGTGGATTTGGCAAATGCCTTTTTCTCCATAGATATAGCACCGGAGAGTCAAGAGCAGTTCACCTTCACATGGAAAGGAAGACAATGGACTTTCCTGGTGATTCCCCAGGGATATCTACACAGTCCCATACTGTGCCACAGACTGATGGCTCAGGTTTTGGCCACCTGGTGGAAGCCCACAGGGGTGCATATGTTCCATTATATTGATGATATAATGCTAAACTCTGATTCTCTTGCAGAGCTCGAGACTGCGGCCACCAGTCTACGAGAAGCCCTGGAAACCTGGGGGTGGGCCATCAATGAAGACAAGGTCCAAGGGCCTGGGTTGTTTGTCAAATTCTTGGGAGCTGTCGGATCGGGTAAGACTAAGGTTATACCAGAGGCAGTCATAGATAAAATACAAGCATATCCCCGACCGACAACAGTGAAGCAATTGCAGGCCTATTTGGGTTTGTTGGGCTATTGGAGGGTGTTTATTCCTCATTTAGCCACTTTAACTCACCCTTACATCACCTGATACGGTGACAGGCTACTTGGCATTGGACCCCAGAGATAGAGCAGTCATTTCAAGCCACCATGCAGGCAGTGGCTCAAGCCCAAACCCTACAGGTGGTTGACACCACCCTATCGTGCCTTTTAATGGTGTCAGTAGATGACAATGGGTTTGGATGGGGCTTGTGGCAGGAACATGGGACTCGACTCATAAAGTGCCTATTGGTTTCTGGTCTCAATTGGGAAAAGAGGCAGGAGCCTGCTATTCCCTCATAGAAAAACAGCTAGCTACTATTTATGCTGCCCTTTTGGCCTGTGAGGCCATAACAAGTTCTAACCTTATAACCATCCAATCAAGGTATCCAGTAAAAGGTTGGTTGTGGTCTTGGTTATGGATGCCATGGACAGGGGCAAAGCCCTTACCGGCCACACTGTTGTCACAAGATGGACACATTGCCTATATTTTACTTGAGGGTAAAGATCTTTTTTCAATGGTGTCACTATCTGCTTTGTCCTACCGCCCAGGCTAACAGCAGGCAATAGTATCCTGTCCTGGGCACATACTTTTGCTCAGATGCACAATGTTTCCCACTGCTGGATCTGCATGACAATACTGGTGGAGGCAGCTGAGGGATTTCCGTGGCAGATTCACCCGGCTTCCCTAAACAACTGGATGCATTTACGTACATGGAACAGCACCGCTGGATGGGACCTATATCACCAGACAGGGGACAAGTTGCTCCGCAAAGACCATAATAACCAACCCCTTCTGTTTTTTTATACAATGACTAATGGGTGGGGTTGGGTGGTGGGGGAACCTGTGGAACTACAGGAACAAGTCCCATTATGTATAGAACAATATCGTTCAGCTCCTAAGCACATTGCTGGTTGGGTGTCCCCACACTTGTGTCAAAATATTACCCGTGTGCTGACCCTTCGCACTTGGTGGAATGGAGCCAGATATGCTGGCATTCAACCCACAGATATCCTTCAACTGGAGAACTCTGGGTTTGTGGAAAATACGTATGGCCTTATTTACCTGCAAATTGGACTGGTCAATGTACATGAGGTCGCCCTTACATTGCTGGTCGAGTACTGGTGGCACTCCCTCAATTGCCTAATTGGGATGCCGTGTATCACCACTGGCATCCACTTGGTGGCTCTACTCCTTTGCTCTAGCCCTGCCTAGAGCTGCTGTCATAGATGTAAAATTACAAGTAGAAGCTTTAGCAGTGCACACAGCTTAAGCCCTGAATGTGACTAAACAGGCCTTAAGCCTGTTATTCGATGAAACAGCACAAATGTGTGAAGTTGTGCTGCAAAATCAGATGGCCTTAGATTTATTGAAAGCCTGCCAAGGTGACACCTGTGCTATTTTACACGTGGAATGTTTTGTATATATCCCAGATCATACTGAGCACATTCAGACAGCTCTGGCTGAGATGAACACAGAGGTACAAGCCATTGCCTCCTCCACAGAAGACCCATTAACCTCTTGGTGGAATTCCTTAGGATCCACCTGGTGGTGGATACTAATAATCCTAGCAATTATTGCTAGCAGTCTGGTAGTCTTTTGCTGTTCCCTATATTGCTGCTGTGGGCTATGGGCTCAAGGACATGCATTATGGGCAAAGTCCTGTGTGATGACCCTGTAGGGGTGATGTGTCAGTCCCCAGAGGGTTAGAGCTAAGCCCACTGTAAAGAATTACAGCGAGGCCCACTGTAAAGGGTTAAAGCCAGGTCTGCCGCCCAGGCTTGACCTTGGTATAATCAGTCCATGTCTGGGGTTGAGGAATTTCTGGGGCTGACATTTACTGTGCATGTACTGCCTTATGTAACCATGAAAACCTAAACAACTGCTACTGGGCAGATGCAGCAAGATGCCACTTTTGTTTGAATACATATGTATAGTCCCAGGTGTGCAATAAAGTGGCTTGCTTGCTGGTGTGTTTATGTCCCCCTATGTTGGCTCCGCATGTGTTTTTTCAATTGGGTGTACCACAGCTGAAACCTGCCCTTCCTGGAAACCTTGGCAATGACAGGAAGACAAGCTCTGGGAGGGTGGGGAAAGGAAGCCAGTCTCTGTGTCTATGATTTGTGACTAGCAATAAGTGCAGTGCAAACTACATCCTCCGTATGCCTTAAGTTTGCCACCATGGGTGCTGGGTTCAGCCACATTACAAGCTGATTGCTCTGTCAGAAATGTATGAAACCAGAGAAGGTGCACACACCACCATCTATATTTTTTTCCCTTTCCTGGCACAGGTTTTATGCACACTATGCTTCAGTCTTTCTGTTAGGACTGTACTGAGCACTGCGCCTGTGTTCTGCACCAGATGCCATCTCAATTCCTAACTTTCTGAGAATTGTGTTGTGCTCCAGCCCATGTTTCTCAGCTCCTTTTTCTCTCTCCCATGCTGAAGACTAAACCCCATAACTCCATCTTTGCATTTCCCCCTTTTCTGCTCCCCTACTTGCCCCCTTTTCTTCAAACTTTAGGTGTTTCCTTGCAATGAGTGAGTCTCTCAGCTATTGTTATATGTTACTTAGGGATTCCTTTGTTTAATTATAGTTATTCACTTTGTTGTAATTTCTAGGAGAGGTTTAAGAAATTTCCTCTTGTGCTGCCATTTTGATGAGGTCACCCAAAACAACTTTTTTTTTTTTGCTTTTTGGTATGTGGGTAGCTCCCTGGCTGGGAATCGAACCCAGGCCACAGTGCTGACAGTGCCAGCGCCGAAGCCTTAAGCCACTACACCATCATGGAACTCCCCCCAAAACAATTCTTATAACACTTTCACAGTCATGCATGGATGTGCACAGAATGGAACAAAATTTGAGTCAGCCACCACACATGCTCTCAGCTGAGGTTGAACAGGGTGACATGCCTTACAGAGGAAATGCATGTGTAGATAAACTGGTCAGGCATGAGTTATGGTGTTGAAGTTCATGAGTTTACAGTTAATAAATCAACAATGCAATATATCCAGAAAAGATGAATAAGAGTACTTTGTTGGCCTGTATGTGGAGCTGCTGAGAAAATGCTAACATTATATCTATAGTGCTATGATGAAACTCTGATGAAGATGTAAAAAGAGCTAGATTTGTGAATTCATGATATGATGACCATTTGGTCTGTTTGTTTGCTTGTTTCTTTTTTAAAACAGTGGATGGCACAGCTGTGTGGCTAAAAGTAAAAAATCATTACAATTACATTACCCAGGATCAGTAAAATGGTAAAAACTTCATGCTGGGGAGTTCCCTGCTGATGTAATGGCTTAAGGCTTTGGCGCTGTCAATGCTGTGGCCTGAGTTTGATTCCCAGATGGGGAACTAC
>PVJL010015904.1:0-22675 GCA_004026885.1 Lyroderma lyra
AAAAAAAAAAAAAAAAAAAAAAAAAAAAAAAAAAAAAAAAAAAAAAAAAAAAAAAAAAAAAAAAAAAAAAAAAAAAAAAAAAAAAAAAAAAAAAAAAAAAAAAAAAAAAAAAAAAAAAAAAAAAAAGATAAAGAATGAAATGGCTAGCATGGGAAGCAGAGATGAACTGGTTAAAAAAAAAGAATTAGTAATATCAGAAATAGAAACATGGCAGTTAGAAGAACCCAAGATGATGATGAGAGAGGAAATCCCTGAAACCTCTCCTTAAAAATACAATTGAACAACCAAGATCCAACATGGAAACCATGAGTGGCACAGTCTCAGCTGAGATATCCACATGCTGCAAGAAAACACCTGAAGGTCAGAGAAAGAGGGGTGAATAGGAGAGGAGAGAGAGATCAGAATGGAAATGTGGCTACAGAAAGTGATGTGACCTGACCAGGAGCTGACAGAGGAAACTAGGAGAGAGCCACTGGGACACTGGCCAAGGAGCAACACAATCCCAGACAGGTTGGGGACTGAGTGGCCAGAAGAATAGAGATGAGAGCAGCTGAAACCCTGTGAGACCATGGGGAAATTAAACCAAGTGGCAGTTAGCTAGGGCCCCAGGCAGAGTGTCACACCCTAAGTAGGTTAGAGGCTGAACAAAGCATCTGAACTGCCCTGGGAAATAATAGGACCCACAGCTGCAGCATGGTGCTAGGAACACAAGTCAGCTCTGGGCCAGTTTGAAACTGAGAGCTGGCTGACATGGAGACGCAGACCAGAATAAAACATGGTTCTAGGTGAATTGTGAGCTCAGGAGAAGGAAAAAAGGCTGAGCTGATAGCACACACTCTACCCACAATCCAACAAAAGTGATCATAACCCACTCCCAGCTTATCCTGCCCCAGCCTGCCAAGGCTTCTCTGGCAAACAGACTAGTGTTGCAGCAGAGTCAGCAACCAGGGCAGCTAATGCAAAAAACAAAGCAGCCACAGACCACACAGCCCCCAAACCCATGCAGAAACCAGAGACACTGAGCCTGGCTGCTTGCTCTAACTCTCTGCCAAAGCTCAACTTCCAAACTCCACCTAGTATCTGCTCTACAGCCAGCTGAAAAAGAAAAAGGCAAACAAACTTGCACCCCTTCCGACAAAACCCGCACTCATGAAAACCTGCAGTAAACATCAGGAAAACTCCATAATAATAGGCACAACAGATTTTCCCTGCACTGATCTCAGAGGTATAGCACAACATCGCCCATCACATTTTTCAAAAAAGAAGGCACACTGATACCAAGGCAACTGAATCAAAAGAAGTGAAGCCCATCTTGCAGGAAAACTCCCAGAGATAGGAGTTTGGATAATCATGAGAACAATATTGCAAGACACTACAATGATATCAACTGGGAAAAGAAGAAAGAGAGAGAAAAAGAGAGAAAGAAAGGAAGGAAGTCATTTCTGTATCAGCTATGGAAAAAGACCTCATGCCCAGTAAAAGAAACATCAAATACAATGAGTACCTTAGGATTCAAAATCACTCCAATAGAAAGTAAAAGATTTCCAGAAAAGGAACGTATATATCTGGAGATATACGATTCAAGTGAAACAGAACACAAGGCTGCAGTTCTTAAAACACCCAGAGAGCTGAAACTATTTTGGCAGATTACCCAGACCCAGATAAATGATCTTAGAAAGATAGTCTGTGAACAAAAGAAAAATTTTAACAAAGAAATTAAAAATATAAAGAAGAATCAAATAGAAATGAGAGATAAAAAATGCAATAAAAGAATGAGAGATGAACTATTAGAGAAAAGGCAGAAACCAGAGAAATGGAGCTCAAATTAAAGAGATGGAGACAGATGACCCATTAGAAACAGAGCTCAAAGCAATGATTGTAAGAATACCTAAGGAACTGAATGATAATTTCAACACAGAGATAGCAAGCATCAAAGAAGACTTAAGAACCATTATCAAGGACCAGAGAGAAATAATGGCTACATTAACTGAAATGAAACACAAAATGAAAGTCACTAAACTAGACAAAATAGAATCACAAAGCAGTGATTTGCAGGAAAAGTCAGCAGAAAACACCCAACTACATCAATTAAAAAATATTTCCAAAAAAGAGAGGATGGACTGAGAATCCTCTGGGACTATGTAAAATGCAATAATATCAGAATAATAAGTGTGGAGGAGTTCCCTGGTGGTGTAGTGACTTAAGCCTTCTTCGCTGGCGCTGTCAGCACTGTGGCCTGGGTTCGATTCCTGGCCAGGGAACTATCCACATACAAAAAAAAAAAGAATAATAAGTGTGCTAGAAGAAAAACAAGGGATCAATAAATTATTTGAAGAAATGACGATTGAAAAGTTTCCTAACTTGGTGAAGGAAATAGACATACAAATTCAGGATGCACAGAGAATTGCAAAGACGATAATCCCAAACAGAAATACATCAAGACACATCATAAATAAAATGGAAAATGTTTAAATGAAGAGCAAAGTCTCCTTGCTGATTTACACCCCCTCCTGCTGAGCTGACTTTGCGTTGTTGCATATCCCAGCTACTCTGTGGGTTTTGTGAAGCTCTGTGTGAAGTCTCTACCTCATTGTAGTACATGCAGGCAAGACTACACTCTCCTACAGATGTGGAGTAAGCTGTGGTGTAGTTTTTTTGGCACATAATAAACACGTTGCAGCAGAAAAAAATAAAAAAAATGGAAAATGTTAAAGAAAAAGAGAAAATTCTAAAAACAGCAAGAAAAATGCAAGTAATAATTTATAAAGAAACACCCATTCAACTCTCAGCTGATTTCTCACCAGAAACTTTATAAGCCCGAAGGGATTGGCAGAAAATATTCAACATGATGAAAACCAAGGATCTACAACCAAGAATAATGTATCCAGAAATGCTAGCATTCAAATTGAAGGACAGATAAAGAGCTTCTCAGATAAGAATAAATTAAAGGAATTTATCACCACCAAACCAGTATTACAATGTTAGAAGGACTTCTCTAAGACGGGAAGAGAAAGAGGGGAATGGGTAAAATAAAGGAAAGAGGTGGAGAAATTTAGTTTGATTGTTAACAGAAATTCAAAAGCAGCAAAGAAACTAAAGTCAGTGACACAGTCAATAACTTAGTAGTTACCTGAGGGTAAGGGAGGAGGTGGGTGAGGGAGAAGGAACAGAGACATGAATATATTGTGAGGGAAAGAGAACTAACTCTGGATGAGGAACACATAATGCAACACA
The DNA here is from genome assembly GCA_004026885.1 of Lyroderma lyra. Lineage (NCBI taxonomy): Eukaryota > Metazoa > Chordata > Mammalia > Chiroptera > Megadermatidae > Lyroderma > Lyroderma lyra. The sequence goes on from PVJL010015904.1 coordinate 3,235, forward strand.
TAGAAGATGTAATGTATAATGGTACACCTGGGAGCTATGTCATTTTTACTAATCAATATCACCTCAATGAATTTTTAAAAAATAAATTTAAAAATATGAAACCTTGGCCTTGAAACCACATGTATAGAAATAAAGGGTATTGTGCTGAGTGGAATAAGTCAGACAGAGAAAGATAAAAACCATATAATTTGACTTATATGCGTAATCTAAAGAACAAATCAAACAAACAAACAAAACAGAAAAAAAGACAAGCTAGAGTTCAACATCATGAACCCTATATTACAAGGAATCTTAAAACTGCAATTAACTATGTGTCATTCAACAATTACTTTAAATGAAATTAATTACATGTTTATTTCTTCATTTTGGAAGGAAACTTTGCTGGATAAATTATTCTTGGTTCAAATATTAACTTATTCTTTTTTTTTCTGCAATGTTTCTTTTGAGAAATAAGATGGTTGGGAATCCCTTGTACATAATTCCTTTTCCTTGTGCTGCTTTCAAAATGCCCTATTTGTTCTTTATTGTCAACAGATTTATTATAAATTATCTTGGTGAAGATCTCTTTCAGTTAAAACTGTGGATATTTGAGCTTCATTTACCTCAATTTACCATCATTCATTTAGGCTTCTTGTTTTTATTCTTTTTCATTCTTATCACATTTTTTCTTTTCTGACTGAGTACTACTAAGACCTTTGCCATCAAGTTTGTTGATTATTTTGGCTTGATGGAACTTACTGTTGAACTCTTCATAAAATTTTTGGTTTTCTTTATTGCACTTTAATCTCCATAATTTGTTTTGTTCTTTTTTGTTAAATTTATTATTGTGACATTGGTTAGTAAAAATTAAATATGTCTGGGTTCACAATTCTACAAGACATAATCTATGTGTTGTGCAATGTGTTCATCACCCAGTGTCAGTTCTTTTTTCATTACCATATGTTTGAAACCATCTCTTCTCTCCCAACCCCCTTCCCCCATACCCTCAGATAACCACTAACTATTAAACTATTGATTGTGTTCATAAGTTTTTTCCCCTTGTTTTCAGCTTTGTGTTTCATATATAAGTGAAGTCACATGGTTCTCAGTTTTTTGTTTTTTGTTTGTTTTTTTTTTGGGGGGTCTGGCTTCTTTTGCTTCCTACGATGGTCTCAAAGTCCATTCATGTTGTAATAAAAGGCACTATTTTGTTTTTTTAATGGCTGAGTAATAGTCCATTGTGTGTGTATATCACAGCTTTTTTATCTAATTGTCTATCAAAGGACACTTTGGCTGTTTCCATGACTTGACAACCATGAATAATGCTGCGATGAACATTGGGGTACATATATCTTTGCGGAGTTAGGTTTTCAATTTTGGGGGGTATATATTCCAGAAGTGGAAATGCCAGGTCATATGGTAACTTTATTCTTGGTTTTTTGAGGAGCATCCATACTGTCCTCCATAGTGGTTGTACCAGTCTGCAGTCCCAACAGCAATGCGTGAGGGTTTCTTTTTCTGCACATGCTGTCCAACACTTGTTCCTTGTTTTTTTTTGTAATAATAGCCATCCTAACAGGTGTGAGGTGGTATCCCATTGTAATTTTGATTTGTCTTTCCCTAATAGTTAATGAATTGAGTATTTCTTTATATACCTGTTGGCCATTTCTCTGTCTTCCTGGGAGAAGTCTGTTCAGGTCCTCTGCCCATTTTTTAATTGGATTTTTTTTTCTGGGTGTTTAGTTGTATGGATTCTTTACATATTTTGAATATTAGACCCTTATCAGAGGCATTGCATGACAATATTTTCTCCCATTCAGATTGGCTGTCGCTTTGCTTTGTTGACTGTTTTTTTTTCTTGTATTTGTATTTGTCTTGTTTTGTTATGTTTTGTTTTGTTTTGCAAACCAAGATGTTTTGATTATTAATACTTTGTAGTATAAATTAAAATCATAAAGTTTGATACCTGCAGCCTTATTTATTTTTTTATGTAGTATTGTTCTGGCTATTTGAGATCTTTTATGGTTCTATAGAAAGAGCTGAAGCCCATTTTACTAAAATCAGGAACAAGACATGGATGTTCCCTCTCACCACTGCTATTCAATATAGTAATGGAAGTTGTAGCTAAATTAATCAGTCAAGAGAAAGGAATAAAAGTGTACAAATTGAGAGAGAATAAGTCAAACTATTTGCAGAAGACATGATTTCCTATATAGAAAATGCCAAAGTCTCCAATAGAAAATTATTAGAAACAATAAATGAATACAATAAAGTACAGGATACAAAATCAATGCACAAATATTAATTGCATTTCTATATACAAACAACAAATCTTCAGAAAAATAAATGAAATAATAAGTACCTTTTGCAATTGCAACAAAAAGAATAAAATATGAGGGAATTAACAAAGAACATGAGGAACCTATACACTGAAAACTATAATACACTATTAAAAGAAATTGAAGAGGACACAAAAAAATGAAAAGATTCAATTTCATTTTTTGCATATTTCTTTCCAGTTTTCCCAGCATCATTCATTGAAAAGACTGTCCTTATCCCAATGAAAGTTCTTCCTTCCTTTATCATAGATTAGTTGGCCAAATAGACATGGATTAATTTCTGGGCTCTCTATTCTATTTCATTGATCTATGTCTCTTTTCATGCCAGCATCATGCTGTTTTGATAACTGGCCTTGTAATATAATTTGATGTCTGATAGCATGATTCTTCCAACTTTGTTATTCTTTCTCAAGGTTGCTGTGGCTATTCTAGGTATTTTATGGTTCCATATAAATTTTAGGATTATATGTTCTATTTCTGTGAAGAATCCCTTTGATATTTTTATGGGAATTGCATTGAATCTATAGATTCCTTTGGGTATTATAGACATTTTAACTATATTAATTCCTCTTATCCATGAGCATTGCATATTTTTCCATTTGTTTGTGTCTTCTTTGACTTTTGTCTTCAGCGTCGTATAATTTTATGAATATAAATCTTTTACTTCCTTGGTTAAATTTATTCCTAGTTGTCTTGGTTTTTTTTCATTCACAATCATAAATGTGATTGCTTTCTTAATTTCTCCTTCTGCTAGTTTGTTATTGGTGTATAAGAATGCAACTGATTTCTCTATATTTATTTTGTATCCTGCTACTTTATTAAATTCATTTATCAGTTCCAATAATTTTGGGGTTGAATATCACATACAAAAAATGAAATTGGACCATCTTCATATACATTATACAAAAATAAACTCAAAATGTATTAAAGGCCTAAATATAAGACCTGAAACCTTAAAACTCCTAGAAGGAATTATAGAAAGTGACCTCTCAGACATTACCCTTAGCAATACTTTCAATGATGCATTTCCTTAGGCAAGAGAAAAAAGGAAAAAAGAAACAAATGAAACTACATCAGATGAAAAAGTATTTTTACAGCAAAAGAAAACATCAGCAAAACAAAAAGACATCCCACAGAATAGGAGAAAACATTCCCCAATGAGACATTTGATAATGGGTTAATAACCAAAATTTGTAAGAAACTTATACAACTCAACACACACACACACACACACACACACACACACACACACACACACACACACACACGCTATCTCCAATTAAAAAATGGGTGGAATACTTGAATAGACATTTCTCCAAAGAGGACATACAGATGTCCAATAGACACATGAAAAGATGTTTAAAGCACTAATCATCAGAGAAATGCAAATCAAAACCACAATAATATACCATCTCACTCCTGTCAGAATGGTTCTCATCAATAAACAACTAACAAATGTTGGCAAGGATGTGGAAAAAAGGAATCCCTTTTACACTGCTGGAGGTACTGGAAATTTGTCCAACCACTATAAAAACAGTATGGAGGTTCCTCAAAAATTGGAACTACCTTCTAAACCAACGATTCCACTCCTGGGTATTTATCCAAAGGAATCCAAAACATTAATTAAAAAAAATATATGCATCCCTATATTTATTGCAGCATTATTCACAATAACCAAGATATGAGAATGACCTAAATGTCCATCAATAAATGATTGGATAAAAAAGCTTTGGTATATTTACACAATGGTATTACTCAGCCATTAAGAAGAATAAAATCTTAACTTTTCCAACAACATGGACGAAACTAGAAGATATCATGCTAAGTGAAATTAGTCAGACTGAGAAAGACAAATACCATATTACCTCACTTATATGTGCAATCTAATGAACAGAATAAATAAACAATCAAAATATAAAAAGAAAACAAAAACAAAAGAAAGAACTCAAAGAGCAGGCAGATCATCATGTGAAGTGAAAAATCCAGACAAAAATACAAGAGCTACATAAATCCACTCATATGTGGAACAAAAAATCAAAAACAACAAAAAAATAAAACTCATGGACACAGTCAATAGGTAATTTAGTAGTTATCTGAGGGTAAGGAGGGAGGTGGGTGGGAGAGAAGGGATAAGGAAACATATATATGGTGATGAAAAGAGGACTAACTGTGGGTGATGAACACATAATGCAATACATGGAGGATGTAATGTAGAATTGTGCACCTGAAACATATGTAATTTTTACTAATCAGTGTCATCTTAATAAATTTAACAATAAAAAAATATTGGATCAAGAAAAAAAGAGAAATGGAAAGATATTTTTTGTTCATCTATAGGAAGAGTTAACATTGCTATAATGGCCATATGACCCAAAGCAATATATAGATTCAGTGCAATTTCCATCAAAATTTCACAAATGTACTTTCATGAAATACATGCTTTTATCTTTGATGTTGCTAATTCTTTCCTCCATCTGGTGGGCCCTGCTTCCTATGTTAGTTAGTTCATGCTTTATTTCTTTTATTACATTGTTAATCTCCTGAATTTGTATTTGATTCCTTTTTAAAGTCCAATTTCTTTGTTAAAGAGTCCCTATTGTTCTGAGATTTTCTTTCTGAGATCATTTATCTGGGTCTGACTACTCAGCCAGCATTCCTTCAGTTCTCTGGGTAATTTTAGGATTGCAGTCTAGAATTCTGTATCTCTTAGATTACATATTTCTGAATCTATAAGTTTCTTTTCTGGAGATTTTCCATTTTTTCTCAGATACTTTGTTCCCAAGACAGGTCATTGTAGTTGATGTGTTTGTCTTCCTGGGCATGAGGACTTTTCCCTTGGCAGATACCGTGAGTTCTTTTTTTCATGTCCTAGTTGGCGTTACTGTAACATCTTACAATATTTTATTTTAGTTGTTTGATTTTCTCATCTTGGGGTTTTCCTGGAGGTTGGGCTTCTCCTTTTGGGCTCAGTTGCCTTGGTTTTGATACCTTCTTTTTGGGAAAAAAGTGGTGGTTGATGATATTCTCTGTCTCTGAGATTAGTGCAGGTAGAGGCTATTGTGGCATTTTTTAACAGTTTCCCTGAGACCCCCACTGGTTTCCATGGGGGAAGAGTTTTTGGGGAGGGCTTGAGGTTTGTTTGTGGCACAAGGTATTGGCAGTTTTGAGGGAGAGGGAGCGAGGCTCTGTGTTCACAATTTTTGCAAGTAGTAGAAGCAGTGCTGTTAATTGCTGCTGTTTGTTCTGAGGTTGCTTGTTACCCTGGGTGCTGGCCCAGCTATGGAAAAAGCCTACCCTTTTGTCAGGAGCACTCAGGGCCAGAGTGAGTGCACTCTGCAGTATGAGTCCACTTCTTTGTCAGGGGATTGCTGACCCATGCCTTGTGTGCACTGCAATACAAGACTGGCTTTCTGTCAGGAGCACACCAGAGCTGGAGTCAGTGTACTCCACAAAGCAAGCTAGGCCCTTTGTCAGGAATGCACTGAAGCTGGAAGAATGCACGTCACAAAGTAAGCTTGACCCTCAGTTAGAAGCACAGGGGGAGGTTGTGCACCCTCAGGACTGTCTTTCTTATATTACCCAAGCCCATGTTTTACATAGGATTTTGTTTTGTTCTAGTCAGTGACCCCCTGGATGATGGCATGTAGTCTCAAGCTTGTCATGGGGCAATTTGTGGGCAAGTCCTGTGCCTGTCAGCTCCTAGTTTTGGGCTGTGTTTGGCTGGATCACTGTTTTTGACCCAGGCACTTTAGCATGCCTTTTTGATCAGGCCCTATCACATCCAGGACATGGCACTGTGGATGAGACCCTAGCGTTCTTCAGCTTGGGCTTGGGATTTATCTAGTCCCCTCAGAGCACCCACTGTCTGCTCCTCTGCCTACTGGAGATCACACTGTGCTTCAGCCCATTTTTCCCAGCCCCCTTCTTGATTTTTTTCTGAAAGCCTTGGGCTTTTGCAGCATCATCTTTGCACTGCTCTTTTCCCTTTACTCCTGTTCACCTCCTTTTCTCTGACCTTTAGGTGTTTTCTTGAAGTGGGTGAATCTCTCAGATGAGACTCCGTCACTTGGGACTTTTATTGTCAAGTTTTGGCTGTTCAGTTTGTAATTTTCAGTAGAGGTTTCGGAAATGTTCTCTCACACTGCCCTCTTGATCTTCACTGTGTTTTGTTCTTTTTAATGATCTATTGCTTTGTTAAACTTACACTTGTTATTTTGTTCTTGCATTGTTTTCATGGAACCATTAACTTGTCTATTTGTGTCCTCTTGAATTTCACTGTTCTTCCTTAACAAAATTATTTTGAATACTTTTTCATGTAACTCACAGATATCCATTTCTGTAGGGACAATTAATGAAAAATAACTGTGTTCCATTTGTGGTGTCATCATGCTTTCTTGTACTTTTTGTTTTTTGTTTATTTTTCTGACTTTACTGTGTTATTTGTGCATTTTAAGAAGCAGTCACTTTTTAAGCTTCTTGAACAGCCTTTGTGAGGGAAGACTTTCATCTGAAGGTGGCTGCTAGAACACTACATGAGTGGGTTGCAGCAACTCTGCTTCCTGGAAGGGCACATATTTTCCATGCAGTTACCTCAGCTGAGGTTAATATTGATGAAACATTTGGTTGTCTTCCAGTGTTAAAACTGCAGTGGTCTCATGGGTAGCACTATTATTGCCATGGCCACATGTCAAGAACCTAGAGAAATCTTATGACAAAAATTATTTTCCACAGGCAAAAAAAAAAACAAAACAGGAGGACCAGGCACATACAGAAATAACAGTGTCTGGGTCTTCAGGCACATGAGCACTTACCCTGATGGGGGTACTGGTGTCAAATCTACTGAGTAACTGGGTTACGGTAATTGCTGCAGTGACCTGAGCCATGAGTCTTGTTATTTCCTTACATTATTTTCCTAGCTTATTATTTTCTACATATCCTTGTCCATGATTCCTATTATGTTCTTAGGTTAAAGAAAAATATGTATTAAATATTTGAACAATTAATTTTTTTACTCCAATCATCAAATATCCTACAGAAAAATGTAGAAGCTGGGGGGCAGTGAATTTTATAGTTTCAGATACTTGCATTTACTAATTAGTAAATTACTAATTAGTACCTCTACTAATCATTACCTTGTCTTTAAGCTTGCAGTAGTGCCCTTGGATTTTATTGCAAGGTCTAATATTGATAAATTTCCTCATTTTTTTTTGAAAAATGTATTAAAGAATCAGAAGAAAAGAGAGTATAGGACTGACAATTATTTGAAAAAATAATGACTAAAAGACATTACCTCTGGGGATCACAAATTTGGAGAGACATATGACTAATCAAAAGATATGGTGGTTGAATGAATAAAAATATAAGACCCTTATATATGCTGCTTTCAAAATACTCACATCAGATCAAGACAGAGACTAAAAGTAAATAAATGCAAAAGGTAAAGACATTAAAAAGTACAAATTGGTAGTTTCAAAATAGTCATGGAGGGAGTTCCTTGGTGGCATAGTGGCTAGACTTCAGTGCTCTCAATGCTGCAGCCTGGGTTCAATTCCCAGCCAGGGGACTACCAAAAAAAAGTCATGGGAATATAAAATAAATAATAGAAAATACAGTCAATAATATGATAATAACTATGTACAGTGTCAGCTCATATTAGACTGCTTAGGGGATCACTTCTTAAATTACATAAATGATAAACCACTATTCTCTAAAAATGAAATTAATATTAAATGTCAACTGTAGTTAAAGAATTAACACCTATTCTTCTCAAACTATTCCTAAGAAACTAACATGAGGGAAGGTGCCCAGGATCATTTAACAAGGCCACCATTACTCTGATTTTAAAACCAAAGACACTACAAGAATGAAAAACTCTAGCCTGATATCCCTATTGAACATACTCATAGATGAGAAAATTCTCAACAAACTATTAGGAAACCAAATTGAGCAATACACCATGGTCAAGTGAGACTCATTCTTGGTATGTGAAGTTTAATATCTACAAATGAGTAACATGATACACCACATGAACAAAATAAAAAAATAAAAATCATATGGTAATATAAATGCAGTACAAGCATTTCCCATAATCCAGAATGCATTTATCATAAAAGCTCTCAGCAAAGTGAAAATATCTCAACCTAATAAAGGCCATATATAACAAATCCACAGCTAATATCATACTCACTGGGGAAAAGATAAAGCACTTTCCTTAACAATCAAAAAGACTAGAATTTCCACATTCACTACTTTTATTGAAAACACTACTTGGAAAAAGTATACATACTCTTATGTTTACTGCAGTAATATTCAGAGTAGACAAGACATGAAAAAAACCAAATGCCCATCAACTGATAATTAAATAAAATATTTTGGTACATATATAAAATCCAGTATTATTCTGCAACCAAAAGAATAAAATCATCACTTTAAACAATATGGATAGACTTAGAGGGTATTATGATAAGTAAAATATGTTAGACAATAATAAATACTATGTGATCTCACTTATATGTGGAATCTAAATAATGGAATGAATGAATAAACAAAACAGAAATAGACTCATAGTACAGAGAACAAACTGATCATTTATAGATGAGAAGGAATTTGTTTTGATGGGGAGAAAGGTAAAGGAATTGGAAAGCACAAATTGGTTGTCACAGAATAGTCATAGGAATGTGAAATATAGTATAAGGAATATAGTCAATAATGTAAAAATTATGTATGCTGTCAGATAAGAACTAGACTTATCAAAGGGAAAACTACAAAAATTATACAAATGTCAAACCGCTACACTGTACAGATAAAACTAATATGAAACAATATTGAATATCAACTATAATTATATATATATATATATATATATATATATATATGTATATACAAGCACTAGATGTAAAGTACAGCATAGAAAATGTAGTCAATGGTATTGTAATAGCTATGTAATCTTTCAGAAGAGTAATAAACTTTTGGAGTTATCACTTTGTGAGGTGTGTTTATGTTTAATAACTATGTTGTTTTGTACACATGAAACTAATAATAAAAAAGTAAAAGTGGACTTAGTGTAGTTGTAAATGTGTATTGCCAAGTAGGAAACCAACTAAATAAATATATTTTAAAAAATTATAACTGATATGCTAATAAATTAGAGAAATATGCATTGTATAAAAAAATAAAAATCACAAATGGCAGAAATAGATGAAAAGATAAATAGAAAAAAGAGCAAAAGCAACAAAAAGAATACATAACAAGTGTATTAGATAGTAATTCACATATGTTGTTAATCACTTTGAGCATCAATGATCTAAAAATGTACCAAATAACAGATGAAAATTGTCAGTTGATAGAAAAATGAGATCTAACTATATGTCATCTACATCAAATCTACTTTAAATGTAGACACATATACATTTAAAGTGTCAAAATGTTATGCTATCACTACTAAAAATAAACTACAATGAAATGCCACCTGTCCTCTGTTAGAATGGCTATTACCAACTAGACAAGTAATAATAAATGTTAGAGAGATTATGGAGAAACAGAAAACCTCATACACTATGGATGGGTATGGATGGGTGTGTAAATTGGTACAGCTACTATAGGAAACAGAATAGAGGTTTCTCATAATGTTAGAAATTTAATTACCATACAACCCCACAAACTCAGTTCTGGGTATCTACTCAAATTATCTAGAAACATTTATCCATAAAGATATAGTATATGAACCACTATGTATATTACAGCACTATTTCCAGTGGCCTAAGACATGGAAACAACCAAAGTGTCCTTTGATAAATGATTGAATAAAGAAGATATTTATATTTATATTTATATATATACTGTGACCATTAGAAAAGATAAAATACCGCCATTTGTGACAACATAGATGAATCTTGAGATTATCCTGCTAAGTAAATCAGAAACAAAATGTAAAAATTACATGACTTCATTCATATATGAAATATAAAACTGAAAGCAACAAACAAAGAAGATAAACAAAGAAACTAAAAGTCATAGGCACAGAGAACAGTTTAGTGATTACCAGAGGGTAATGAGGGAGAAAATGGACTTGAGAGAGAAAAAGTTATCAGAAATAAAAAGGTTTATTATAATTATAGAAAGTAATTTTTTCAAGAATTACATTCCTTATTGTGTATGTGTCTAACAATAAAACATCAAAATATATGAGGGGAAAAAATGATGCAACTGCAAAAATAAATAGATGAATTTATTATTATACATAGGTGGAGAATTCAATATTACTCTATCAGAAATGAACAGATTCAGCAATCAGAACATTAGCTAGGACATAGTTGAAATAAACAACACCATCAATCAAGTGGATAAATTTGACATGTCTAGACTACTTCATTAAACACTAGAATACACATTTTTTTAGGCTAACATGAAATTAAACTAATAATCAATAACAGAAAAATAGCTGGAAAGTCCCTAAATACTTGGAGAGTAAATAACTCACTTACTTGTAGAACATGGGTGAAAAAAAATCACAAGATAAACTTCAAAAATATTTTCAACTAAGTGAAAATAAAAGCACAATTTATCAAAATTTATGGAATGCAGTGAAAGCTTAGAAAGAAGTTTCAGTATTGACTGCATATATTTAAAAACAGAAGATCTAAAATCAATAATGTAAGCTTACTTTTTGGGAAACTAGAAAAAGAAGAACAAGTTAAGTCCAACATAAGCAGAACACCATAAACAACAGAAAGTACAGCAGAATAAGTACAATTAAAATTATAAATTTTTTTTAGTGATTGTCAAAAGCAAATAAATGGTGTGTAGAAGATGCAGTAGGTAAACATGGTCAAATATATGATGATTAAAGTACTCTACTAGGCCTAAGGTGGTGGGCACATCATAGAGTGTACAGATGCCGTATTATAAAAATATACATCTGGGAGTTCCCTGGTGGTGTAGTGGCTTAAGGCTTCAGTGCTGGCACTGTCAACGCTGCGACCTGGTTTGATTCCCAGCCAGGGAACTACCCACATACTACAAAAAAATAAAAAATAAAAAAATAAAAATAAAAATATACATCTGAAACTTATATAATATTATTATGTATTGACAACCTAATAAATTTAATTTAATTATTTAAATAGAAAATCAATACAGAAAATCAAAATCAAACAAGAAGAGTTAAAAACTGACAGTGTAAGAGGCCCTCCTGAAAAGCTTCCTTGAAAGTGACAACAAATAGAACAACTATAATTCAACAAATGTTTTTCTATACAACACAAAAACACGGCTAAGAGATTCACTTATTACATCAAATTACCTGTAGGTAGGCAGAGAGGGGCAAACTGAAGTGTCGAGAAGGGTGAGTGCAAACATAGGGTCCACAGTTTCTCTTTGGAACTCTGCTCATAAGAAAGAGGAAAGAGAAGGTTTCAGGTGAACATTCTGGACCTCATTTGGTCCTGGGACAAAAAGAAGGAGGTGTAGAAGCAGGTGCCACAAAATGCTACAGGCAAACTTCACTCTGGTCCTGGAGAGAAAAGTGAAAAGGCTGCAGGTGCACTTCTCTGGCCATGAGCATTTCTGCCTGAAGGATCAATATATAAGATGGCTGATTCCAACACTCCTGTCAGAGACCTCAGAGCAAAGGCGAAATAGAGAAGAGCACAAACCCAAACTGTCATCACTGCCTTCAGCACCAGGCAGAAAACAAAAACACTAAGAGTGGTCACTATTTCTCAATCACACCCCTTAAGCTCTCTCCCACGTCTTTCCTGGTATTAACAGTGAGCCCTATAAGAAACTGTAGCAGTGAGTGTAGGGTTAAAGATAAAAATATTTACAGCCTTGAAAATCAAAAATACAGTTCCTGAGTGTCAGATACCAGTGTGAGTAGTTACAGAAACAAAGAGAAAATGGTAGAGTTGAAAGAGCAGCAGCAGACTGGCGGACACCATTATACAAATACACAAAACAGAACAGCAACCTCACCTAACAAAAACCAACCCCCACTGTCTCCAGCTTAAACCAGCTAAAGACACTAGGGTAGTAGGCTGACCAGATGTACCATTTTTAACAGGACAGAAAAATAATGATATTGTCTCATTTCAAATTGTACACATGGTCAGTCTGATTATACTGGGTTAAATTCAAGGTGTCAGTAGGCTGACCATATATACCATTTGAAATGTGACTACTATTGTTTTCTGTCCCATTTAAAATGGTACATCTGGTCAGCCTTCAGAGCAGCTGAAACACACAGGCAGTTAAGATTCTGGCAGCAGGAGGAGTGCAGGAGTTGGAGAGACTCAGAGCTCCATAGCACACGACATCCTTCTATGGAAGCAGTTCACTGAGAACAAGGCAGCCTGATGAAAAAGGCAAAGCCTACCTCACAGACAACCACCCATTACAAGAAAACTGAATAACACAAGAGATAATAAAATAATACAGTGATAGCCACAAGAAAACAAAAGAAAAATATCTTTATACTCTATCTACTAGTTGTGATATTCATTCTTGCATATTCCCAGAAAAAGAAACAATTAAATAATAAATGTCTACAACCAACCTAACAAGTCTGCTCAGAAAAAAAAAAACATTTTAAATCTTTAGGAAATGGTCTTAAAGACATAGAATTATATGATTTAAAAGATAGGGAATTCAAGATTGTAATTCTGAAAAACCTCAACAAGATACAAGAAAACACACATAGGCGGTTTAATGATTTCAGAAATAGAATCAATGAACAAGAGGAATATTATACCAAAGAAACTGAAATTTTAAAAAAGAACTAGACAGAAATTCTGGAGATGAAGGATGCAATAAAAAATAAAGACAGAAATTGAAAGCAACAAAGAAACAGAACTCTTAGACACAGCCAATAATTTAGTATTTACCTGAGGGTAAGGGGGATGGAAATGGGGGAAAAGGAACAGGGACACAAATATATGGTGATGGAAAGAGAATTGACTCTGGGTGATGAACACATAATGCAACACATTGACAATGCATTGAGAATTGTACACCTAGAACCTATGTGATTTTTGGTAACCAATGTCACCCCAATAAATTCAACAATTAAAACAAAGAAAGTCTACTCTAAAAAATAGTAAAGGAAAACTCTCTAAAGCTAAGGAAAAAACCTAATATCTCAAGTCCAAAAATAAAAATAGACCCTTAGTTACCCAAATTCTAGCAGGCCTTTTTCAAGGCACATTATATTAAAGATGTCAAAGATCAATGACAATAAAAACATTCTCAAGGCAGCCAGGAAAAATAAGATCATAAGCTATAAGTGAATGCCCACCAGATTATCATCAGACTTATCAGCAGACATTCTACTAGCCAGGAGGGAATAGAATCAAATATTCAAAATACTGAAACAGAGAAATTACCAGCCAAGAATAATATATCCAGCAAAACTATCCTTTAGATATGAAAAATGAATAAAGACCTTTTCAGACATACAGAAGCTAAGGGAATTCTCCAGTGCAAGGTCAGCTTTTAGGAAATACTGAAGGTGGTTATTTGACCTGAAACAAAAAGTTAAAATAAGTATAGATAAAGTGGGTTAGTAAAAACATAAAATGGGATAAAGTGAAGGTTAAAATTTCTGAAAGAAATTGGAAATAAGATACATGCTAAAGAAAAGTGGCCACTGCATATATGAAACTTTCTTTTATGTAAAGTTCATAATAACCACTCAAACAAATCCAGAACTGAGTGAGAAAGAGAGAAAGAGAGAGGAGAGAGAGAGAGAACAGAAAAATAAAATCAAAGAATGGCATAATGGTTACTGAAATAACTGACACAAGAAAAAGCAAAAAAGCAGTTGAGACACTGAGCTACCAGAATACAAAAGATTAAATGGTTATAGATAATCCTCATACATTATTTATCATGTTCAATGTAAATGGACTAAATTCACCAATAAGAAGACAAAAAATAGCAGGTTGGATGAAGTAACAAAACCCTACCATATGCTGCTTCCAATTAACAAACCTCAGTCACCAGGACAGATTCAGACTCAAAGTGTAAGGGTGGGAAAAAGTATTCCAAGCAAATGACAGCTAAAAAAAGGGAGGTATAGCCATACTCCTATCTGATGAAATAGACTTCAGCAGATATAATAGGAGACAAAGATGGACATTTCATGTGAAAATACAATAAAATAAGACATGACACATTAATATATATGCCCCCAATCAGGGAGCACTAAAATAAACAAAGAAACTACTAAGAGAATTAAAACGAGTAACTGACAAAATCAGAATTGGAGTAGGAGAACTAAATGCCCCATTGACAGTCATGGACAGATCATTTAAACAGAAAATCAATACAGAAATATCAACTTTCAATGATATATTATAGCGATTAGACATAATTGACATTTTCTGAAAACTTCAACCTAAAACACAAGACTATACATTCTGAAGGGTACACCATATGCTGGGACACAAAATTAGCCTCAGCAAAATTAAGAAGGTTGAAATTCCACCAAGTGTATTCTCTGACTACAAAGCTTTAGAATTGGACATCAACAGCAAACAGAAATAAGAAAAATATAACAAAAATGTAAATATTAAATAATATGTTATTTTAAAATGACTGAGTAAAGAAATAAGAGATAAAAATACATAGAAACAAATGAAAATAAAAACACGTTATATAAAAATTATTGGAGTGTAATAAAAGCAGTCATAGTAGAGAAATGTATATAATTACAGGCCTATCTCAAGAAATAAGAAATATTTCAAACAAAAAACATAATACTTTGTCTTAAACAACTAGAAAGGAAAACAAAGAAAACTAAATGTAAGCAGAAGAAAGGAAAAAAAAGAGCAGAACTAAATGAAATAACACCTCCCATAAAAGTGTAAATGAATGCAACAAAGAGCTGGTTCTTCAAAATCAATTAAAAAGTTTGACATATCCCTGGCTGGGCTCACCAAAGAAAAAAGAGAAAAGACACAAATAGCCAAAATAAAGAATGAAAAGAGAAATAATGACTAATACTTCAGAAATACAAAGGATCATACCAGAATAATATGAAAGGCTATATGCCACAAAATTTAACAACCTAGAGGAAATAGTCAAGTTTGAAAACATATAATATTCCAAGACTGAACCAAGAAGAACTGGATAATCTAAATAGAGCAGTCCACAGTAAGAAAATTAAAACAACCATTGAATACCTCCCTGAAAGCAAAAGTCAGGACCAGATGGCTTCACAAGTGAATTTTACCAAACATTCAAAGAGGAACTATCATAACACCTGTTCTTCTCAAACACTTCCAAAAAATTTACGAAGAAGTAATACTTGCAAACTCATTTCATGAGGCCACCATTACCAAGATACCAATGCCCGGTAAGAATAACATAAAAAATAAAAACTATACACTAATATCTCTGACAAACACAGATAAAAATATCCTAAACAAAATATTAGCCAATACAATACAAAAATACATTAAAAAGTTTATACATCATGATCAAGTGGAATTTATACCAGGATGGTTCAACATATGCAAATCAATCCATGTGATACACCACATAAAGAAAATAAAAAATTAAAATCATATAATTATATCAATAGTTGCAGAATTAGGATTCAACAAAATACAGCATTCATTGATGATCAAAACACCTTTAACATAATGGATATAGAAAAAAATGTACTTCAACATAATAAAGACCATACATGACAAACTCCCAGCTAATATCATACTGAATGGTAAAAAAATTGAAACAATTTTTTTCTAAGAAATGATGACCCTGTGACCACTGTTATTCAACAAACTACTGGAAGTCCTAAACAGAGAAATAAGGCAAAAGAAAAATATAAAAGGCATCCAAATCAGGAATGAAGAAGTTAATTGATAACTTTTTTCAGAAAACATGATCCTTTATATAAAAAAAACAAAAGTTTCCACCAAAATTAGAAACAATAAACAAATACAGTAAAGCATCAAAATACAAAATCAATGTACAAAAATTTACTGCATTTCTATATACTAACTATGCCATTTCAAAGAAAGGGAAAAAAACAATAATTTTTGCAATCACAAAAATATTAATAAAATTCCTATGAATAAAGTTAACAAAGGATGTAAAAACATATACACTGAAAACTATTATACAACACACTATTATAATAAAATGAAGAACACACAATAAAATAAACATATTCCATTCTAATGGATTGAAAAAATAACTATAGTTAAAATGGCCATATTACCCAAAGTCATATACAAATTTAGTGCACTTTCCATCAAAATCACAGGGACATATTTTTTCAAGAAATAGATTTTAAAAGTTATTGGATTTATATGTAGTAAGAAATGACCCCAATTTGCAAAGCAATCATAAAAAAGACCTGGGCTGGAGGCATCAAACTCCCCAACTTTAACATATATTACAAACTGTCAATAATCAAAAGAGCATGATATTAGTTAAAAAACAGACACATAGACCAATGGAATATAATTGAAAACCTAGAAATAATCCTGCATATATATGAACAGAGAATTTCAAACAAAGGAAAAAAAATACTTTCAATGGAAAAAAAGCCTCTTTAGTAAATGGTGCTGGAAAAGTTGAAAAATCAGATGCAAAAGAATGAATCTGGACTGCAATCTGTCACTATATAATAAAATTAACTCAAAACCATCAAAGACTTTCACATTAGACCTGAAAAACTAAATTATATTAAAAAAAATTTGTACTAAACTTATAAACCTTGGATTCAGAGTGAATTTTATTAATTTGACATCACAGTCAGAGGAAGTAAAATAAAAAATAAATAGATGGGACTATATCAAACTAAAAAGCTTCTGCACAGCAAAATAGATCATCAATAAAATAAAGAGGCAACCAACTTAATGAGAAATATATATTTATAAACAACAACTCTGATAAGGGGTAATATCCAAAATATATAAAGAACACATACAACTCAACAACAACAACAAAAGCAACCCAATTAAATAATGGGCACAGGACCTGAAAAGACACTTCTCCCAAGAAGACATAAAAAATGGCCTACAGATATAAGAAATAATGCTCAACTTTCCCAGCTATTAAGAAAATGCAATTTAAAATTACAATAAGGTATCACCTCACATCTGTTAGAATGACAATCATCAATAAGCGTTATAAGGACAAGTGTTAAAAAGGCTGTAGGAGGGGTTTCCCTGGTGGTGTAGTGGCTAGGCTTTGGCACTCTTTATTTATTTATTTATTTATTTATTTAGTATATCTTATTACCTTTCTGTGGCTAGGCTTTGGCACTCTTTATGTATTTATGTATTTATTTATTTATTTATTTTGTATATCTTATTACCTTTCTGTTTCTCATCAGCTCCAGCACAGTGCTGGGTACATAGGTGACACTTCGACAACCATTAATTGAATATGTACGGCTTTGGCACTCTTAATACTGCAGCCTGGGTTCGATTCCAAGCCAGGGAACTACACCCCACCCAAAAAAATCTGTAGAAATAAAGGAACCCTCATATACTGATGGTGGCAATGTGAATTGGTAAAGCCTCTATGGAAAATAGTATGATGGTTCCTCAAAAAAATTAGAATACAGTTAGCATATGACCCAGCAATCCCTTTCCTGAGTATCTACCCAAAATCTGAAATCTTTGTCCATTAAGATATATGTACCCCTCTGTTTACTGCAGCATTATTTATAGAGGCCAAGGAATAGAAACAATCCAATTGTCCTTTTTTAGATTATTGGATAAACAATATGTAATATTACTCAACCATATAAAACATCAAGTACTACCATTTACAACAACATGGATTGACCTTGAGGTTATCATGCTAAGTTAAATAAATCAGACAAAAATAGTCAAGAACTGTATGACCTCACTCATATGTGAGATATAAAACTGAAAGCAACAAAGAAACAAGACAAACAAACAAAGAAACTGAAACTTATGGACACTGGCTGAAAATTATGGGTTACCAGAGGGTAGCAGGGGAGGGCATGGTGAAAAAGATAGGGTCAAACATATAGTTACAAAAGGAGAAGGGTCTCTTTGGTGGTGAGCACACAACACAACACTTAGATGATGTATTATAGAATTTTACACTTGAAATCTATATAATCTTGCTAATCTAAATCACCCTAACAAATTTAATAAATAAATTAAAAAATAAAAATATAAAAAAATAAAACAAGAAATCTTAGCTAGGTTAACCTGGAATAAAAAATGGACACTAATAACTAGTATCAAAAATAGAAGAAAGAACATTATAATGGTTTCCGTGGACAGCAAAAGAATAATAAAGTACAATTATGAACATCTCTGTGCCAAAAATTTGATAACCTAGATAAAATGAAAACATTTGCTATAAGACACTATCTGTCAAAACTCACAGAAAAAAAAATAGACAATATGAATGGACTTTTTTCTATTTAAGAAAACAGAAATTGCCAGGTCCAGATAGGATTACTGGTAAATTCTACCAAATAATTAAATAATATATATAACAATTGATTCTACATTTGAAAACCAATTAATGCAATCATCACGTCAATAGACTAAAAAGAAAATCACATGACCATATGAGTAAATGCAGAAAAAATTTGGCCAAAACCCAGCAACTTTCCATGATAAAACTATCAGTAACTAAGAATAGATAAAAACTTGAGAGGAGAAGACAAGATGGCGACTGGAGAGGAGGTTCCTAAAGCCTCTCCCAGAAAACACAATTGAACGGCCATCCAGGAGCCAAGAAAGACGACCCTGAGTGACAAACCGGCTGTTGAGAAATCCACAAATCGCAAGTAAACACCTGAAGGCTGGCGAGAAGGGGGCGAGTCCCGGAGAGGGAAGGGAGCAGAGACAGACCACGCGGGATTGGGAGGCGATCCCTGCTGACTATTCAGAGCTGCACAGTTTGGGGGAGGGGAGAAAGACTGGGGAGCTGGGGACAGAAGGAGTTTGGGAGCCAGCCTCTGGAACTTTTGAGTGGTAGAAGGGCTGAGCGAGGACTCTGAACTGCAAAGATAACACCCCAGCTCTAAGCCCCCTGGAGACCTACACAGGGCTGCAGTTCCTGTTCCCAGCCTGCTGCAAAGGCAACCCTGCTGTCTCAGGCCAGGCCCACAGCTTTGGACTTAT
>PVJL010015905.1:0-22673 GCA_004026885.1 Lyroderma lyra
CTGGATTGTAGAGTTTCTGTTGAGAAATCTGATGCCAGCCTGTTGGGTTTTCCTCTAAAGGTTATAGTTATTTTTTCCCTGGCTGCCTTGAGAATTGTCTCTTTGTCTTTAGTTTTGGACATCTTTACTACCATGTGTCTTGGAGAAGATCTGTTGGGGTCCAGGTATCTGGGGGGACCTGTTTTCTTCTTGAACTTGGGGTTCCAGATCTTTCCATAGGTTTTGAAAATTCTCATCTACGATTTGTTTGAGTATGCTCTCTGTAGATTGCTATGCCCCCTCTACTATTCCTATTTTCCTGATGTTCTTTTGTCTCATGGAGTCAGATATTTCTTGCAGAGTTCTCTTAATCCTTTTGGTTCTATATTCCCTCTCTTCCTGTTTCTGAGCTGTTTCCATGTTCTGATCTTCAATATCACTAATTCTTTCCTCCATCTGGTTGGTCCTGTTTCCTATGGCAGTTATTTCATTTCTCACTTCTTTTATTGTATTATTTGATTCTCGTATTTCCATCTCAATCTTTCTTATGTTTTGAATTTCTTTGTTAAATTGTTCTTTTTGTTCACAGATTTCTTTTTTATGTCGTTTATATCCTTTTTTATATTATTTATCTCAGCTATGGTGTTCTGCCAACAGGTTTTCATTTCTCTCACAGTCTTTAGAATCACTGCTTTAAATTCTCCATCACTTAAATCCGACCCTTCCAGTTGTAACAAGCTGTCTTCTGGGTAGATTTCATGTACTTTCTGAGGAGTTTTAGTTTTTAAGGAATTCATCCTGTCCGCTGGGTTCTTCCTCTTTGACATGAGGGCTTTATGTTCAGTGCCCAGATTACTGCTTTTGTGGTGTCTTGCTGTAGGGCAGACACTAGGTGCCACTGAGGGGCAAGTTTTGGGGGAGAGGAGGCTGTTTGTTTCTTTTTTCTTATCTCCTACTGCATTTGGAGGCTATGCGCACATATCCTGTGGAGAGGTCAACAAGAGGCGCTCCAAGGGCAGCTCTGCCTTCTGCCCCTTGCTGGGGAAGCTGTTCTGAGGCTTGTTTCTGCTGGCTCGGGTGAATGCTATCAAATCAGTCTTTCTTCCTAGCCCTGATTCAGCATCTGGCAGTCTACGTGCTCACACTGCTTTCAGAACCCTGAGGTGCATGAGGAAGTGCATATTCCATAAGGCCAAAGCTGTGGGCCTGTCCTGAGACAGCAGGGTCACCTTTGCAGCAGGCTGGGAACAGGAACTGCATCCCTGTGTGGGTCTCCAGGGGGCTTAGAGCTGGGGTGTCATCTTTGCAGTTCAGAGTCCTCACTCAGCCCTTCTACCACTCAAAAGTTCCAGAGGCTGACTCCCAAACTCCATCACCAGCTCCCCAGTCTCTCCCCTCCCCCATACTGTGCCACTCCGAATAGTCAGCAGGGATCGTGTCCTGTTGTGGTCTGTCTCTGCTCCTTTCCCTCTCCCTAACTCGCCCCCTTCTCGCCAATTTTCAAGTGTTTACTTGCGATTTGTTGATTTCTCAACAGTCGTTTTGTCACTCAGGGTCCTCATTCTTGGTCCCTGGACAGTCGTTCAATTGTGTTTTCTGGGAGAGGCTTTAGGGACCTCCTCTCCAGTTGCCATCTTGCCTTCTTCCTCCCAGCCTCACATATTTAATAGACCGTCTTCACTCTACTGTATATTCTTGCCTCCTTTGTCATAAATTAACTGACCATATAAACTTGAGTTTATTTCTGGGCTTTCTATTCCATTCCACTGATTTATTTATTTTTATGTCAGTACCATGATGTTTTGATTACTATAGCCTTGTAGTAGAGTTTGATATAAGGCAGTGTGATACTTCCAATTTTGTTCTTGTTACTCAAGATTGTTGTGGCTATTTGGGTTTTATTGTGATTCCATATAAATTTTAGAATTATTTGTTTTAGTTTAACACTATCAGTATCTTTAAAGATTTTTATTAAAAATATAGCTAACATGTAACCTTATATCAGTTTCAGTTGTACACCATAGCTATTCAACATTTATATACCTAAAGCAGTGATCACGGTGATAATTCCAGCAACTATTTGACACTATATCACACTATCATAATATTTGACTATATTCCCCATACTGTACATTACATACCCAAGACTTATTTTTTTTATACCTGGAAATTTGAACCTCTTCTTGCCCTTCACCTTTCCACCCACTGTTGTAACTTTTCAATTACAGTTGGCATTCAGTAATATTTTATATTAATTTCAGGTGTATAGCATAGTAGTAGGACATTTGTAAAATTTAAAATGTGATCCCCCTGACTAATCTAGTACCTATTTGACAATATACATATTTATCACCATATTATTTACTATATTATGCTTTATTTTACATCCCCATAACCATTTTGTAACTGGCAATTTCTACCTCTTTTTATTTGTTTATTTGTTTATTAAATTTATTGAGGTGACATTGGTTAGTAAAATTATATATGTTATAAATGCATGTTTCTATAATACATTATCTACATGGTGAATTGTATTTTCACCAGAGTCAGTTCTCCTTCCATCACCATTCAATTTGTACTTCTTAATTCCTTCACCTTTTCACCTTGTCCCCCAACTTTCCTCCCATCTATTACCCTGATAAATCTAGTGCCCATCTGACATTATGCAGAGTTATTATAATATTATTGACTATATTTCCCATGTCATACCCTACATCCTATGACTACTGTGTAACAACTAATTTGTACTTTTTAACCCACTCTGCTTTTCACCCACCCCATTAACACCTTTCGCATCTGGTACCCATCAAAATCTACCTGCATTAATGAGATTGTTTCTGTTCTATTTGTTCATTTATTTTGCTCTTTAGATTACACATATAAGCAAAATCATGTTGTATCTGTCTTTGTTTGACATACTTCACTCATCAAAATACCCTCCAGATCCATCCGTGTTGCCATAGATGGCCAGAATTTATTCCTTTCTATGGCCAAGCAATATTCAATAGTATATATGTATAATACTACCTCCTCTATTCATTCAAACACCAACAGACACCCAGGTTACCTCGATATCTTGGCCATTGTAAACAATGTTGCAAGAAATATATTGATGCACAATGTCCTCAGAGTAGCATCTTAGGTTTCCTGTAATAAATATGCAGAAGTGGAATTACTGGGTTCTTTGTTTTTTATTATAGCCTTTGATTTAAAGTCTAATTTGTTCATTATAAGTATTGCTACCTTAGCTTTTTCACTTTTCTTCATTTTCATGAGATATCTTTTTCCATCCCTTTACTTTCAGTCTGTGTGTGTCTTTCAACCTGAAGTGAGCCTCTTGCGGGCAACATGTATAAGAACTTTGTTTTCTTATCAACTCAGCCACCCTATGCTTTAATAGAGCATTTAATCCATTTACATTGAAAGTAATTGTTTATAGATATTCAGTTATTTCTATTTTATTATTCATATTTTAATATATTTTTTCTTGCTAAAAGGTTTCTCTAACACTCTTTGTAATATTGGTTGGGTGAAGATGAACTCCTTTAGGTTTTTCTTGCCTGGATAGCTCTTTATCTGTCATTTGATTTTAACTGATAGCTTTGCTGGGTAGAATAGTCTTGGTTGTACATCCTTGCTTTTCATTATTTTGAATATTTCCTGCCAATCACTTTCAGCCTGCAGAGTTTCTTTCTATTTTTTTTTTTTTTTGCACAGTTTCTGTTGAGAAATCAGCTGACAGTCTAATGGGAGCTCCCTTATTTGTAACTACTTGCCTTTCTCTTTCTGCTTTTAGGATTCTCTCTTTGTCTTTAATCTTTGCCATTTTAATTATATTGTGTCTTTTTCTGGGCTTGTTTTGGTTCATCTTGTTTGGGACTCTTGGATTCCCAAATTCCTGGATTGGATGTCTATTTTTTTCACTAGTTTAGTAAAGTTTTCCATCATTATTTTTTCCAATAGGTTTTCAATTCCTTGCTCTCTCTCTCTCTTCTCCTTCTGGTAGCCCTATGATGTGAATGTTGGTATGCTTGATATTGTCCCAGATGTCCCATAAATTATCCTCATTTTTTTAATTATTTTTTTTCTTTTAGCTGTTTAGATTGGGTGATTTCTGCTACCTTGTCTTTTAAATTGCTGATCTGATCCTCTGCTTAATGTAGTCTGCTGGTGATTGCTTCTAGTGCATTCTTCATTTCAGTTATGGTAATCTTCATTTCTCACTGGGTCTTTTTTTATGGTTTCTTTTATACTTGTTCTCTCTTTGTTGAAGTTCTCACTAAATTTCTTGAGCATCTTCATAATCATTGTTTTGAACTCTGTGTCTGATAAGCAACCTAATTTCCATCATGTTTAGTTCTTTTTCTGGAGTTTTCTCCTACTCTTTTATATGGGATGTGTTTCTTTGTCTCCTTATTTTGGCTGCCTCTCTGTGTTTGTTTCTATGTATTATGTAGATCTACTATGTCTCCTAGTCTTGCTGGGTGGTCTTACATATAATAATATGTGACCTGTGAGGCCCAATGGCATAGGCTACTTGGTCACCTGCACTGGGTGCTCCAGGAGTCTTTTTTGTGTGAGTTGTGTGTGCCCTCATGTTATATTTGAGTCTTGATTGTTATTGGCATATCAGTGGGAACTGACCCTCAGGCTAACTGACTGCTGGGTTTGACCACATCCACATCTTATGAGCT
This sequence comes from Lyroderma lyra, assembly GCA_004026885.1. Classification (NCBI taxonomy): domain Eukaryota; kingdom Metazoa; phylum Chordata; class Mammalia; order Chiroptera; family Megadermatidae; genus Lyroderma; species Lyroderma lyra. The sequence goes on from PVJL010015905.1 coordinate 4,674, forward strand.
GCTGTGTGTGGGGATTATCCCATGGTGCAAGCTTTGTCCCAGTGAAAGTGTCCTTTAAGTGTGTCACTTATGGGGCTAATTGGATGGTTCTCTGCTGTGGTCTGAAGCCAACCTTCATATATGTTGGTTTTAGGGCCTCTTGGTAGGGGATCCAGTGCAGACCAAATTCAGCCACTGCCAAATTTTGGCTGGGGACTACCTAGTAGGAATTACAAAGAGATCCACTGTTGGATGCTGGTTGTGCTTGACCTGGAGATGTGGAAAAGACCATGCTCTGAACCAAGGATGACTGGGACCAGTACTGGGCCTGAGTTAGCTTCCCAAAATATCATGGCACTCTTAGGCCTGATTCTAGCTCTCTTAAGGTTCATTCACTGTTAAAGTATCCTGTGTTACAGATTTGGATGTACTGGAGAGTCTCAGTGAGTCACCAGGGTTGAACAAGCAGAGCTCAGCAGACCAATTCAGATTCAGATTTGGCCATGGGCAGGAGTGGGTGGGTGGGCTTTTAACAAAGGAAGGATGGTGCCTGACTGCTGGCTATATGGAAGGAAGAATCCACACAGAGAAAATGACAAATGTCCCTACAGTTCTTGCCCCAAAGCCACACAACTCAATCTGTCCTCTATATGTCTCCAACACATTCTAAGTAAATTGTCCTCCACCAGAGCCCAGGGTGAGTGCATGCGAGGGCCCTTTAAGAGGATGTCTGGCTTTCCCACAGCCTTCTGTCACACCCAGATGGTCGAAATCCCCACTGCTTTTCACAGAAAGATGTTGCAGCTCCTTTTGCTGGCACCAGTGCTCTGGGCTGGGGAGTCTGGTGTGGGGCTGTGGTCTCCCATTCCTCTGGGGAATCTTCCATTGCTGAAATATTGCTACCAATTTTCAATTGCCACATGGAGGTTTGGGGCTGGCTTGTTTTGTATCCCCTCCCCTGTTACCAATCTCGACATGGATTCTTCTTTATATCCTTAGTTATAAAACCTCTCTTCAGCTAGATTTTAGATGGTTCTCCAGTTTGATTGTTCTATAACTTGGTTGTAATTTTTATGTGTTCAGTGAATGAGGCAAGCACAGCTTACATCTACAGTACCATCTTGGATCTTGCCATTGGTATTTTGATAGAGATTGCATTGAATCTATAGATTGCTTTGGGTAGCTTAAGCATTTTAACAATGTTAATTCTGCCTATCCCTGAGCATGGTATATGTTTTCATTTATTTGTTTTTCCTTAAATTTCTTTCTTCAATGTTTTAAAATCTTTGAGTACTAGTCTTTTACCTGTTTGATTAAATTTATTCCTAGAAATTTTATTTTTTGATGCAAATATAAATGCCAGATTTTAAAAAAGTTATCTTATTGTATTATAATTTTTATTAGTTTCTAGTGTACAAAAGAACATAGTGACAACATATTTTTTTTGTTTGTATGCATGTGTTTTGACAACATATTTTTATGCCTCACTAAGTAATAATATCAATAACTCTATTATGAATCTGACATTATACCTAGTTAATTGACTATATTTTCTATTCTGTGCTATATATCCCTGAGTCCATTTTTAAAATTATACTTGGTATTTATTAATTTATTTCTGATAATTTATTTTTGGTGTATAAAAATGCAACCTATTCTTGAATGTTAATTTTGTATCCTGTTACTTTACTGAATTCATTTATCAGGTCTAATAGTTTTTTGGTTAAATCTTTGGGGTTCTTTCTCTATAGTATTATGTCATCTGCAAATAATGAGAGTTTTACTTTTTCCTTTCAAATTTGGATGCCTTTTTTTGTCTGGTTGCTGTGGCTAAAACTTTCAATATTATGTTGTACAAAAGTAGTGAGATTGGACATTGTTGTACTGTTCTGGATCTTAAAGAAAGTACGTTTTTAACTTTTTACTATTGAGCATGATGTTAGCTATGGGTTTGTCATATATGGCCTTTATTATATTGAGGTATGTTCTCTCTGTTCCCACTTAGCTAAGAGGTTCTTTTATATCTGTAAATGAATGTTGGATTTTCTCAAATGCTTTTTCTGCATCTATTCATATAATCGTGATTTCTAACTTTCATTTTGTTTATGAAGTGTATGTGGTTAATTGATTTGTGGATATTGAACCACCCTTAAATCCCATTCGGTCATGGTGATCTTTTTAATGTATTGTTGAATTTGGCTTGCTAATATTTTGTTGAGGATTTTTGTATCTGTGTTCATTAGGGCTATAAGCCTATAAGTTGTTTTTTGTTGTTGTTGTTGTTGTTGTTGTTGTTGTTGTTTTGTAATGTCTTTGTCTGGCTTTGGAATCAGGGTAATGGTAGCCTTGTAAAATGAGTTTAGGAGCCTTCCATCCTCTTAAAATTTGGGGAATAGTTTAAGAAGTATAGGTGCTAATTCTTTTTTGAATGTTTGATAATATTCACCTGTGAAGCCATCTGGTCCAAGATTTTTCATTGTGGAGAGGTTTTTTTTTTTATTATTACTAATTTGATTTTGTTAGTAGTAATTGGTCTGTTTAGATTTTTTGTTTCTTCTGGATTCTGTTTTGAAAGATTGTATGCTTCTAGGAATTTATCCATTTCTTTAAGATTGTCAAATTTCTTGGCATATGATCATTCATAGTATTATAATCATTTGTATTTCCACAATGTAAGTTGTTACTTTTCCTCTTAAATGTCTGATTTTACTTATTTGGATCCTCTCTCGTTTTTTCTTAATGAATCTGCTTAAAGGTTGATAAATTTTATTTTTCTTTCCATAGAACCAGCACTTGTTTTTATTAATCTTTTGTATATTTTTAGACTATATTTTTAAATTTCTGCTCTGATCTTTAGGATTTTCTACCTTCTTTTCAATTTGGTCTTTGTTTGCTCTTCATTTTTAAGTTCCTTTAGGTGTAGGGTTTGATTTTTTTTGAGATTTTTCTTATTTTTTGAGGTAGGCCTGTATTGCTGTGGCTTTTGAGTTGTTGTGTTTTCATTTTAATTTGACTCAAGTTATCTTTTTAACAATTGATCTCATTGTTAACCCATTCATTATATAGTACCATATTATTTCACCTTCATGTGTTTGTATGTTTTCAGTTTTTTTCTTGTAATTGTTTTCTAGTTTTATGGCACTATTGTCAGAGAAAATACTTGGTATAATTTAAATCTTAAATTTACTGAGACTTCTTTTGTGGCCTCACATGTGGTCTATCTTAAAAAATGTTTCATGTGAACTAGAAAAGAATGTATATTGTATTGGTTTGAGGTAAAATGCTCTAAAAATATCAATCAATCCACCTGATCTAATATGTCATTTAAGTTCTCTGTTTCCCTGTTGATTTTCTGTCTGGAAGATCTATCCCTTGATAGCAATAGAATGGTAAAGTAACCTACTATTACTGTATTACTGTAAATTTCTCCCTTTATGTCTGTTAATATTTGCTTTATGTAATTAGATGCTCCTACGTTTGGTAAAGTAATGTTTACAAGGGTTATGTTCTTTGTTGAATTGATCCCTACATCATTATGAAATGTCCTTATTACTCTCTTATTATGTCCTTTGTTTTACAATCTATTTTGTCTGAGACTCATAGATACAGAAGATGAACTGATGTTTGCTAGATGGGAAAAATGTTGGGGGCTGAGTGATAAAGGTGAAGGGATTAGGTAGTACAAATTGGTAGTTACAAAATAGTCATGAAGATGTGAAATATAGGATGGGGAATATAGTAAATAATATTGTAAAAAATATGTACAGTGTCAGATGGATACTACACTTAGCAAGAAAATTACTTCATAAATTATATAAATTACCAACCACTCCACAGTACAGCTGAAACAAAAATAAAATAATATTGAATGCCAACTATAATTTAAAAATATATAATCATGAAATGTGAAGTACAGCATAGGAAATATAGTCAATGGTATTGTAATATGTATGGTGTCAAAAGTAGACTTGTTGGGCTTATCATTTGTTGTGGTATATACACATCTTATCACTATTTTCTTTTGTACATATAAAACTTATATACGAGGACTGAAAATTAAGTTTACAAACTCATCCTAGAAAAATTTCTGCATACCACATTGCTGAATATTACTATGCTCACCTTTGAAGTACTCCCTTTGGGAAATTATATGCTGATGCCAATGCCTAGTTCACCCTTGAAAAATATTTTGGAACTCTTTTTCTGGAATGGTCATCAGAGCTGTCATCATATTGCCCTTGATGTTCTGAATGTCATCAAAGTTTCTTCTTTTAAATATTTTCTTTATCTTTGGGTAAAGAAAATAGTCATTGGGGGCCAGATAAGGTGAGAAGAGGCTGGTGTTACAATGCAGTTATTTGTGTACTGGCTAAAAACACCCTCACAGACAGTGCCATGTGAGCTGGTACATGGTCGTGATGCAAGAGTTATGAGTTGTTGGAAAAAAGCTCAAGTCGTTTTCATTTAACTTTTATGCAGCCTTTTCAGCACTTTCAAATAGTAAACCTGGTTGACTGTTTGTCCAGTTAGTACAAATTAAAAATGAGTAATTCCTCTGATATCAAAAAAGGTTAGCAACATCATTTTGACTCTTGATTTGGACTGATAGAACTTTTGGGTTTTGGAGAACTGGCTGAATTTCATTGTACAATTTCACGCTGTGTTTTATGGTAGTATTGGTACACCCATGTTTCATCACCACCGAGAACATGGCCCAAAACAATGTCTTGCCTCTCTGAAAGGTCTTGGCAATCTTTGGCTCTCCTTTGCTTTTGTTTATTGGTGAAAAATTTCAGGACTATTTTGCCATGTGTGTGTGTGTGTGTGTGTGTGTGTGTGTGCGTGTGTGTGTATTTGTTTGGATAAAAGCAACAAAATAGGTTGATAACGAGTCACTACACTAAAAAATGGCACTGTGATTTTGTTTGATTGTTTGTTTTTAGTTAAATTTATTGGGATGATATTGATTAGTAACTATTATATTCTTCATGTGTTGCATTATGTCTTCATCATCCAGAGTCAGTTCTCTTTCAATCATTATATATTTGTGTCCTTGTCACTTCTTGCCATCCCCTGCCCCCTTCCCCTCAGATAACTATTAACTTATTGCCTGTGTCCATAGATTTTCTTTCTTTGTTTTCAATTTGATGTTCCACATATGAGTGGAATCATGTAGTTTTTGGTTTTTTTGTCTGGCTAATTTCAAATAGTATGATGATATGCCCATTTTTTAATTGAATATTTTGTTTTGTTTCTGTTTTGATTGTTCATTTATTCTCTTCTTTAAATTCTACACATAAGTGAGATCATATGGTATTTGTTGTTCTTAGTCTAATTTCACTTAGCATGATATCTTCTAGTTCCATTCATGTTCTTGCAAAAGGTAAGATTTTATTCTTCTTTATGGTCAAGTAATACTCCATTATGTAAATGCACTGAAGCTTCTTTATCCAATCATCTATTGAGGGCATTTAGGTTGTTTTCTTATCTTGGCTATTGTGAACAATGCTGCAATAAACATGGAAGTGTTCTTTTTTTTCAAATTAGTGTTCTGGGTTTCTTTAGATAAATACACCAGAGTGGAATTGTTGGATCATGAGGTAGTTCCATTCTTAATGTTTTAAGGAACCTCTATACTGTTTTCCACAGTGGTTGAATAAATTTGCAGTCCCACCAGCAATGTAAAAGGGTTCCCTTTTCTCCACATCCTTGCCAACATTTGTTATTGGTTGATTTAGTGATTGAGGGCCATTCTGAAAGAAGTGAGATGATATCTCATTGTGGTTTTGATTTGCATTTCTTTGATGATTAGTGATGTTGAACATCTTTTCAAGTGTCTATTGGCCATATGTATATCCTCTTTACAGGAATGTCTATTCAGGTCTTCTGCCCATTTTTTAATCAGGTTGTTTATTTTTTTAGTGTAGATTTTGGATATTAACCTTTTGTCAGTTGACTCACTGGCAAATATTTTCTCTCATTCTATGGGATGCTTTTTTGTTCTGTTGATGGTTTCTTTTGATGTAAAAAAACATTTCAGTTTGATCCCATTTGTTTAATTTTTTTCTTTGTTTCCCTTGCCTGAGGAGATATATCATTGAAAGTGATATATTATTGCTAAGGGTAATGTCTGAGAGGTTACTTACCATATTTTCTTTTAGGAGATTTATGGTTTCAGGTCTTATATTTAGGTCTTTCATCCACTTTAAGTTTAGTTTTGTATATGATGTAAGAAGGTCATCCAACATTTTTTGCATGTATCTTTCCAGTGTCCCCAGCACCATTTGTTAAAAAAACTGTCTTTACCCCAATGTAAGTTCGTGTTTCCTTCATCATAATTAGTTGACCATAGAGAAGTGGATTTATTTTTGGGCTTTCTATTCTGTTCCATTGATCTAGGTGTCTGTTTTTATGCCAATGCCATGCTGTTTCCATAACTGTGGCCTTGTAACATTATATGATGTCTGGTAGCATGATTCCTCCAGATTTGTCCTTTTTTCTCTGGGTTTCTGTGGCTATTCTAGGTCTTTTATGGTTTCATATAAATTTAGGATTATACATTCTACTTCTGTGAAGAATGCCTTTGTTGTTTTGATGGAAATTGCATTGAATCTATAGATTACTTTGGGTAGTATAGACATTTTAGCTATATTAATTATTCCTTTCCATGAGCACAACGTGTGTTTCCATTTATTTGTGTCTCCTTTCACTGTCTTATAATTTTCTGAATACAGGTCTTTGACTGCTTTGCTTAAATTTATTCATTGGTATTTTTTTGATGCAATTGTAAATAGGAATGTTTTCTTAATTTATCCTTCTGCTAGTTTGTTTTAGGTGTATGAGAATGCAACTGATTTCTGTATATTGATTTTGTATCCTGCTACTTTACTAAATTCATTTATCAGTTCCAATAATTTTGCGGTTGAATATTTGAGATTCTTTATATACAGCATCATATCATCTGCAAATAATGACAGTTTTACTTCTTCTTTTTTCATTTGGAGGCTTTTTATTTGTTTTTCTTCTCTGACTGCTGTGGCTAGGGCAACCAGTAATATGTTGAATAAGGGTGTTGACAGTGGGCATCATTATCTTGTTCCTGATGATAAACTTTTTCCATTGAGTATGATGTTAACTGTGGGTTTATCATATATAGCTTTTATTAAATTGAGATATGTTCCTTATAGTTCCACCTTGTTTATCATTTTTATCACTAATGGCTGTTGAATTTTGTCAAATAATTTTCTGCTTCTATTGAAATGATCATATGGTTTTTATTGTTTTCTTTGTTTATGTGGTGTATCATGTTAATTGATTTGTGTGTATTGAACCATCCTTGCATCTCTGTAATGTATCCCACTTGATCATGGTGTATGATTATTTTAATGAATTGCTGAATTCAATTTGCTAATATTTTCATTGACAATTTTTGCCTATAAGTTTATTAGGGATATTGGCTTATAATTTTCTTCTTCCCAGTGTCTTTTCTGCTTTTGGAATCATGGTAAAAGTGGCCTCATAAAATAAGTTTGGGAGACTTCCCTCTTCCTGGATTTTTCAAAATAGTTTGAGAAGTATAGGTGTTAATTATTTTATAAATGTTCAGTAAAATTCACCTGTGAAGCGATCTGGACAAAAAGTTTTGTTTATTGAGAGCTTGTTGATTACTGATTCAACTTCATTGTTAGTAATTGGCCTATGTAGATTTTCTGTTTCTTCTTGATTTAATCTTAGAAGTTTTTATGTTTCTAAAAATCTATCCATTTCTTCCAAATTGTTGAATTAGTTGGCATGTAGTTGTTCATAGTATTTTCTTATAATTTCTTGTATTTCTGTGGTATCAGTTGTAACTTCTCTTTCATTTCTGATTTTATTTATTTGGGTACTCGATTTTTCTTGAGGAGTCTGATGAAAGGTTTGTCAACATTTTTGTCTTTTTGAAGAATAATCTCTTGGTTGAATTAAACTTTTATATTGTGTTCTTAGTCTTGGTTTCATTTATTTCTGCTCTGATTTTTATTATTCACTTCTTTATGATGATTTTAGGCTTTGCTTGCAGTTCTTATTCCAGTTTCCTTAGGTGTAAGGTTAAAATGTTCATTTGAGACTTTTCTTATTTCTTTAGGTAGGCCTGCATTGCTATTAATTTCTCTCTCAGGACTGCTTTTTCTGTGTCCCATAGATTTTGGGTAGTTGTCTTTTCATTCTCATTTGTCTCAAGGTACCTTTTGATTTCTTTTTTAATCTTCTTGTTGATTCATTCATTGTTTATTATTTAGCCTTCATGTGTTTCTGCGTTTTTCAATTCTTTTCTTGCAATTGATTTCTAGTTTTATACTGTTATGGTCAGAGAGGATACTTGATATAATTTCAATTTTCTTAAATTTATTCAGGCTTGTTTTGTGGCCTAACATGTGGTCTATCTTGGAAAATGTCCAATGTAGGTTTGAAAAGAATGTATGTTCTTCTGCTTTGGGATGTAATTCTCTAAAAATATCAATTAAATCCATCTTCTCTAGTGTGTCTTTTAAGGCCACTGTATCTGTATTGATTTTCTGTCTGGAAGATCTGTCCATTGGTGTTAGTGGGGTGTTAAAGTTTCCTAAGATGATTGTATTACTGTTGATGTCTGCCTTTATGTCAGTCAATGTTTGATTTATGTATTAAGGTGCTCCTATATTAGGTGCATAAATGTTTATAAGAGTGATGTTGGCTTGTTGAACTGATACCTTTATAATTATGTAATGTTCTTCTTTGTCTCTTCATATAGTCTTTTAGTTGAAGTTTATTTTGCCTGATATAAGTATTGTTACCCCAGCATTTATTTTCAATTTCATTTGTATGAAATATCCTTTTCTATCACTTTACTTTCAGTCTATGTTTATCTTTCCTTCTGAGGTGAGTCTCTTGTAGACAATATATGCCTGAGTCTTGTTTACTTATCCATTTGGCTATCCTGTGTCTTTTCATTGGAGCATTTAGTCCATTTACATTTAAAATGATTATTGAAAAGTACATAGTCTACTCATGTTATTATTTATTATTTATTTTCTTTTGTTTGTTTGTTTTCACCTTTCTTCTACTTAAATAAGTCCCTTTGACATTTCTTGTAATTCCAGCTTGGTGGTAGTATATTCCTTTAGCTTCTTCTTATGGGAAGTTCTTCATTTCTCTTTCAATTTTAAATGATAGTCTTTCTGGGTAGAGTAGTCTTGATTATAGCCCCTTGTTTTTCATTACTTTGAGTATTTTCTGCCATTCTCTTCTGGCCTGCAAAGTTATTATTCAGAAATCCACTGATAGCCTTATGGATGCTCCTTTGTAAGTAAGTTGTTGTCTTTCCCTCACTGCTTATAGGATTCTCTCATTGTCTTTAATTTTTGTCATTTTTAAATATGATGTGTCTTGGTGTTGGCCCATTTGGGTTCACCTTTATTAGTACTCCCTGTGTTTCTCAGGTTTGTGTGTCTATTTCATTTGCCAGACTAGAGAAGTTTTTAGTCATTATATTTTTAAACAAATTCTTGATCTCTTGCTCCTTCTCTTCTCCTTCTGGTACTCCCATGATCCGTGTGTTGTTATGCTTGATGTTGTCCCAGAGGTCTCTCAGACCATCCTCATTTAAAAAAAAAATGTTTATTTCTTTTTGCTCTTCCATTTGGGTATTTTCTGCAACTTTGTCTTCTAGGTCACTAATTTGATTCTTTGCTTCATCCAACCTGTTGTTGATTCTTTCTAAGTTAGTCTTCAATTCATTTATTCTATTTTTCATTTCTGATTGGTCTTTTTTTATTATTTTGATGACTTTCTTAATGATTGTTATCTCTTTGTTGAAGTTTTCAGTAAGTTTCTTAAGCATTCTTATAATTTGTTTTCTAAACCCTTGCTCTGATAGGTTAATTGTCTCCATTTCATTTAACTCAATTTCTGGTGATATTTTTTGGTCCTTTATTTGGGACATGTTTTTAGTTTTCTCATTCTGGTTTCTTCTCTTTGTTTGCTTCTATACAGTAGGTATATCTCTTATGTCTTTTAGTGTTTTCCATATGAAGTATGTGTTCTGTGTGGTCCAATGGTGTAATCTCTACAATTTTCTGTGTATGTGATATAGCATTTTTTTCTTGGGGGTGTTATGTATGTTTTTCAGTTGTAGTTGAGTGGTATGTCCTACACAGCGCACTGTTAATTGTCCAAGGGTAGTGGTAAAGTAACACTTAAAGCTTCCTTGACTGCCACAGACAACTACTTTTGCTGAAGTTCACAAGAAAGTCTTCCCCATTAGATAGGTGGGGCTGATCACTTATCCACCTAGAGTACCTCTGTGTTGACAGAAAAAGTCTCTTGAGGGCTGGTGTGCACTTTTGGAAAAGAAAAAAGTCAAGAAACAAATACACACACACACACACACACAAACAAATAAATATATAAAAGACAAACAAACAAAAATTTTCTGAGAACCTCAGAGTTTGCCATTTGTAGATCTCTGTTAGCTGCCCTGGGGGTGGGGGGCGGTGCAGAACACCACTGTAAGTTTTATAGGCAATATCAGATAGCCACTCCTGCAAAAGACCTATACAAAGTCTTCCTTCACTATTGGGGGAGCAATGATTGCCCAGCCTCCCCAAATTCCTCTACGTGGGTGGGGCAAGACTTCAAGGTGCCTGTGCAAATTTTGAGAGAAAAGAAGGGAGAGAAGTATTAATAATAATAACAAAATTAAGAAAATAATAAAGAAATTAAATGTAAGGATTCAAAAATAGAACTTAAAAGTTATAAATATATACAAGAAATTAAGAAAAATAAGAAAACTTTAAAAAATAAAATTAAAGACATGCAATACAAATTAAGCAAATCATGAAAAAGAGTTTAAGAATGAAAAGAGAAAAAGGAAGTAAAAAGAAAAAATACACAAAGGTGAAGTTAAAAAACTTACAAAGAAAGAACAAAAACAAAAAAGTTTTTTTTTTCTTTTTTTCCTTCTCCTTCTCTTTTTATGTGTCCTGCAGTATGTCACTTGCAGTATAATTTTAGTTGCCCTGGAGGGGTAGTAGAGTGGCACAAAAAGCTCTCTGGTAAGTTGCCAATAGTTGCTCCTGCAAAGGTCTGCAAGCACGTGTTTCCTCACTGGTTGGGCAGGGCCAACCATTCAGCCAACTGGTGGTGGGTTGGGTAAATCTCTAGTGTACCTGATCACATAGTCTCAATTGGGCTTTCTTCTCTATATCCTCACCTTTTGGGGTTCTTCCCAGTCAGTTTTCCAATGCTTGTGAAGATTGACTACTCTCCTTTCTACGTGAAATCCTGCTGTAGTCTGGGAGGTCAAAGACTCCATGTCTGCCTAATCTGCCATTTTCCCTCTAATGGAACTGTGATTTTTAAGAAATTCAATCTCTATCATTTTTGGCTACTTTAAATCCTGTTATGATGAATGGAGGCATGCCTGTTTAATTTCATAATACTCACTTTCCAAGAGATTCATACAAATTATATGGAACAGTCTTATAAATTCAATTTTCTCCATGCATAAATAAAGTAGGAAAGTGAAAGATTAAACTAAAAAAATTATTAAAAATAGCTTATAACTTTTATAAATAATAAATTATGTTTTAATAAGCACTTTGGAAAAATGTCTATTTTGTCTGATATCAGTATTGCTAAACCAGCTTTTTATTTCAACTTTCATCTGCAAGAAATACCTTTTTCCATTTCTTCACTTTCATTTTGTGTGTATCATTTGATCTGAAGTGAATCTTCTAAATAGCATATTTATGGGTCTTTTTTTTCTTATCCATTCTGCTACCTTATGTATTTTTATTTGAGCATTTAATCTATTTATATTTAAAGTGATTATTTATAGGTACATAGTGGTTGCCATTTTGGTATTCATATTTATATTCTTTCTCCCTTCTTCATTTTAAGAAGTCTCTGACATTGCTTGTAATGCTACTTTGGTGAAGATGAGTGCCTTTAGCATTTATTTTTTGGGAAACTATTTCTCCTTCCATGTTACATAATAGCCTTGCTGGGCAGCATAATCTTGGTTATAGTTCTTTGCTTTATATTGCATTGAATATTTCCTGCCAATCCCTTCAGACCTGCAGAATTTCTCTTGAGAAATCAGTGGACAGTCTTATGGGAGCTCCCAGGTAGGTAACTGACTGCCTTTCTCTTGCTGCTTTTAAGATTTTTCTTTGTCTTTATCTTCTGACATTTTCATTATGATGTGTCTTCATGTGGGTCTCACTGATTCATCTTGTTTGGGACTCTCTGAACTTCCTGGATTTAGATGTCTACTTCTTCCAACAGGTTAGGGATTTTTTCATCATTATTTCTTCGAATATTTCTCAATCCCTTGTATTCTCTCTTCTCCTTTTGGTATTCCTATGATGTGAATGTTGCTACTGTTAATGTTGTCCCAGAGTCTTTTAAACTATCCTCATTTTTAAACTTTTTTCCTGTTCTGGTTGCCTGTTTTCTGCTACCTTGCCTTCTAAATTGATGATTCAATCCTCTGCTTCATCTAATCTGCTATTGATTCCTTTTAGTGTATTATTCATTTCAGTTTTTGTAGTCTTTTTTCTGACTGGTTATTTAATGACCAGTTTTTTTTTTTGGTCTTCTTTTATGCTTAGTATATCTTTGTTGAATTTCTCACTAAGTTCCTTAATCAGTGTTTTGAACTCTGTCTCTTGTAGGTTGCTTGCCTCCATTATATTTAGTTCCTATTTTGGAGTTGTCTCTTGGTCTTCCATTTGGGATACGTTTTTAGTGTTTCCTCATTTTGGCTGCCTTTCTGTGTTTGTTTATATGTATTAGGTAGATCTTCTATGCTTCTCAGTCTTGATAGGGTGACCTTATATACTAGGTTTCCTTTGGAGCCCAGTATTGCAGTCTTCTTGGTTATCTGAGCCAGATACTCCAGAAATGTCTCTTGTGTGTGTTGTGTTGTAGCTGAGCCCTTCTGTTGTAGTTGAGACATGATTGTTGTTGGCAAGTCAGTGGGTGGGATTGACCTTAAGACTTACTGGCTGTGAGGATTGACCCCAGCCACAGCATATAAACTGCCTCTATTTATGGCCAGATGGACATTTGACACCAGAAAGAGCTAGATCAGTCTTGATCAATGGAAACCCATGTGGTTGTGGGCAAATATAGTCTCAATTGCTGCCTGTATGTGTATATCATGACAATTTTGGGGTGGCTAATTTCAAAAGCTAGTTAATATTAACTGACTGAGTTTTTTTTTAAATCAATTTGGTTGTTCAGTACCTCTCCTTTAGTAGAGCTCTCTGGTGTATGTTAAATGTGAAACAGAGACCTTATTAATAGGGGCTAATTGGGTGATGTTCTATTGTGCCTTATATCTGGCCATCCAGTGTGGTGATTGAGGGACCTCTTGGGAGGAGCTCCTGTATAGTCCAAGGTCCGCAGCTGCATATGACTGATCTGTGGCTACCTTATATAAGCTACAAAGCAATATGCCTTTGCTGGCCCTGGAGCTGTGTAGGAGAGGCCATGCTAGAAACCAAGACCATCCATAATCTATCCTGAGCTTGATGCAGCTCAGCAAATATTCCATGATGTCCTGAGGCCTGCCACAACCTGCTAGCTGTCCATAATCCTCAGCTTCTGAAAGAACCATGAGTATTACAGAAGTTACGTCAGGCAGGGTCTCAGGGAGTCACCAGATTTGGGTGAATGGTGTTCAACAGGTTAACACAGATTCAGATTTGACTCCAGTTCTAAGACTGGGCCTACTCCATGTGTCTCAGAGCACACCAAGGGTAGCAGCCAACTGCTTGGTGTCCACAGATCTTTGAGAGTTGTTCAGGAAAGGCTGCAGTGCAGGCCAACACCAGCTGAATATCTGTTGCAATAAAGTCTCTGGCCTTGTGGAAGTTGGGTGGCATGGGGTCTGAAGGAGTCATCAGGGTGGAGTGAGCAGAGCCAATGAACACATAGATTTGACTCTTTGGGCAGATGGTTCAACACAGGAAAGATAGCACTAGTCAGCCAACTACATTGGAGGAGGGTCAACACAGGGACAATGATGGCTTTCTCTCCAGCCCTTGTCCTGAAGCCACACAAATCAGTCTCCTCCCGTATGTCTCTGGCACCAAGTTGCAGTGTCTCCACTAAAGCCTAGGATGAGTGTTTGGGAATGAGAAAGTCTGTGTAAAGTCCCTTTAAGAGGACACCTGAGTTTCTAGCAACCTTCTGTCTCACCTGAGCTAATGGAATCCCTGTTGATTTTTATACCAGATGCTGTGGGGTTCCTTTTCTTAGCACTGGTAGTTTGGGATGGGGAGCTGGTGTAGGATTTGGAACCTTCTGCATTCAGAGAGTACCTCTGCAGCTGAGATATTTCTCCTGATTCTCAACTGCTACATGTGGATGTGGGGCCAGCCCATTTTTTTCTCCACCCCTCATATCAGTTTTGAGATGGCTTCTTTTTTATATCCTTAGTTATAAGACTGCTGTTCAATTAGTCTTCACATGGTTTTCCTGGTTGATTGCTCTATAAGTTAGTTGCAATTTTAATGTGATCACTAGAGGAGGCAAGCACAGCATTTACTTACTGTGTCATCTTGACTGTAATTTCTCCACAAATTCTTTTATGCTCCTTCCAGGTAGTGGAACTTCAATTCTCTCTTGACTGTGGGCTGGACATAGAGACTCATTTCTAGCAAATACAGTATAGAGAGGGAAAGATAATAAGTTTACAGTGGAGAAATGTGACATTTTGAGAAAAAAACCTGACCAGTACTTTTTAGAAGTGTCAAGGTTATGAAAGAGTAAGAATCTCCTAGATTAGAGAAAACTAAGAATACATGACATTTAAATGCAATGTAGGATCTCACATTGAATCCTAAAACTAAAAAAATAAAAATAAAAAAGCAAAAGAATCAGTGAAAAAACTTGTGAAATTAAAATAAGCTTTACAGTTTAGTTACTAGTATTGTAACAATGTTGATTTCTCAATTTTAATGAATGAACAATGACTTTGTAATATGTTACAATTAGAGGAAGCTAAGTGAAATGTTTTTGGAAACTGTGCTACCAGCGCAACTCTTCTATAAATATAAAAATATTTCAAAATAAAAAGTTTACAAATGTTATAGGTACATGAAAGTAAAACCAGTCTTTGACTGTTACTGGAATATTTTCCAGAGGAGGTAGGACTTGAGTTGAGTCTTAAAAGAAGAATAAGTATTTACTAGATAGACAAGGAAAGGAAGGTCACTCTGGAGAGGACATTCTAGGTACAGTAAGCCCCCTGGGAAAGCTGCAGAGATTTAAATTAGCTGAAGTTTGAAGAAACAAGCTAGCTGCAGGATTTTGAATTCCTTTCAATGTCTTAAAGCTACATCGTCCTAGATTTCCAACCCAAATTGAATCTTCTTCTTTCTTCCAAGATCAGACTCAGAATAGGAGGATGTATGTTGAACTTCTCAGCTATTTTACTTTATCTTCTGGGTATTTTCTTCCTCTATCTGTGTTTGCTCATGGATAGTGATATGTCATTCTGGCAAGAAGACATAGTGTACATGTGTAAGAAATTAAAATGGAAAGAGCTAGTGATAGAGCATTATTTATAATTTGAATAGTCTCTGTTGAATATAATAGCCAATTTATTAAGCTAACTCTTAATGCTTTCAAATAGTTAAAAGCTCCTCAATTATAATGGAGTGTTAGTTAAACCATGTTGCAGGGGACATAATGGGGTTAGGGATACAGTGTGGGAGAAGACATGACAAAAATAGAGCCTAAAGTAAATAAAATGTTTTAGGATATCCTGTCCCTTTGGCTTCCTCCCATCAGCACACCACCATACTGCCTTTTCTTTCCCTAGCATATAAATTAGTTGTTGGCTGGGAACATAAATGCCAGGTAAAAAAACTGAATTATATTCTTCAGCTGTTGAGAGTAGAACAATTCCTTCCAGAGGCTTTAATGGGAACTAAGACATAGACTTCTGAGATATCGAGTGATGGAGCTAGATCTCAGATGGTGCCCTCTGCTGTTACAGCCCTGACATGGCTTTTGAATCAAGACAACCACTCACTCCTGCGGAGAGATGTTAGGCCCCTCTCTTGAAGTTTAGTTTATGTTCTACTCTGAAGAAGAGCTATAAATGAATAAAAGCATAATTATTTCAGTACAGGGGAGAGAAATTATAAGACTCTAGACCTCAGGAGGAAAGAAGAGAGCCTGGAGGTCCTACGGCCTGGACTACTTCCAGGTTACTGCCTTGTATTTGTATAACTACACAAATCAGGGCTTCTTTCTTCTTAAGGTACATAAGCAGCTCAGAGAACCCAGAACTAGGGGCACATCTGGATATATTCCATTTCAACAAGAGAGGACAATGCCAAGAAAGCACAGTGAAGTGTTGGAAAAGAAGAGAAAGTCATTAAAAAGGGGTGTAAGACTTAGGCAAGACCAAGCTATCTCTGCCCCCAAAAAGGCTAACTTCATTTTCCTTCCATTGGTTACCATATTCCCATCATACCACACTGCCTTACCTAGGAGTTCTCCTGAGAATACCACTTACTTTTTGCCAAGTAACTCTTCTTTAAGAGGGAAATAACTGAATCTTCATACACATGGGATGGGGAAGAGGAGAAGGTGTTGAATTTGGCACATATATGCAAAATTTATTTTGGGCAATCAGGGAGGGATTCTTAGAAGAGGTGATATTGGAGTACAGACTGAAAGTTTTTATTTTGATATTTAGCAGAAGAGCATTCCAGGTTGAGCAAAGCAGGTACAAAGAACAAAAGATAAAAGTATACCTGATGCAGTTTTGAAACAGCAAGGAGACACCACCACAGCTAGAGTAGAAGTAGTGAGAAGAATGAAATAAGATCAGACAAGTAGCCAGGGACAAGGTCTTGTAAAACTTCCTGGGTCATTATTACGGTTTTTGATTTTTCTCTGAATGAAATGGAGATCCATGGGAGGGTTTCAAACAGAGGATTAACATAAACTTATTTATATTTAGAAATGATCTACTGCACTTCATAAGTTATATAATGGTCTAACCACTGTAGTGTACACCAGAAACTAATATAATATTGAATGTCAACTGTAATAAAAAACACTTCAAATAAATAAATATATAAAAAGGATCTACTGGTTTCTGAATGTATAAAGGTATACGACAACAAAATAGGTTTGTGGATACAGAGAAAACACTGATGGTTGGTGGAAGGGAGAGGAGTTGGTGGGTGGGTGATAAAGGTGAAGCGATTAGGAAATACAAATCAGTAGTCACAAAATAGTCATGGAGATATGAAATACAGTATGGGAAATATAATCAATAATATTGTAAAAACTATATATAGTGTCAGATGGGTACTAGACTAATTGGGGGTATCACTTTTTAAATTATATAAATGCCTAACCACTACACCATATACCTGAAACTAATGTAAAATAATACTGAATGTCAACTATCATTAAAAATATACAGTCATGAATTGTAAGGTACAGTATAGGGAATATAGTCAATGGTATTGTAATAGCTACATACAGTGTCAGATGGGTAGTAGACTTGTTGGTATTATCATTTTATCCAGTGTGTAAATGTCAAATTGCTATGTTGTTTTATACAACTGAAACCAATAAAAACAAGTGTAGGAAGACAATTTAGGAGGGTACTATTACGGGAGTTTGCTTGGCACCACCTAAGTCAAATAATTTGCCAGAAATTTGGAGACAATGGGAATGGCTTGGAATCTAATGCAAAAATACCCCAAAACATCCACAATCTATTATTTTAATCTAAAAATCTCAAAAAGATTCAAGAGTTTCTGTTGCTACTAGTGTGTGTGTAGCTCCTTTGTGTCATTCTAGATGGCATTCTAGGGAGGAGGGCTGACAATCATTAGATCATAGAAACATCAGAAGGAGTTCACAACAAATGTACTTCCTTAATGTACAGAAAAGGGCAGATGAATCATGGTAAAGTGAAAACACATTTCACTGCTTTAGGAAGGACAGGGTTACATACTTGTC